>JAVSBS010008705.1:52053-104742 GCA_033124195.1 Coracias cyanogaster
GAAGGCTCTTCCAACTGCTTGGCTCCTGGTTAAAATAGTCCTGGCCTTGCCCACCACCCCAATGATGAGCACCTGAGTGAGGGTGGAGCCACAGAGACACAGGTGGGCCAGGTTCTGCCTCTGGAACACGAAGGCAATAAGAAAAACAGAATATTCTGCTAGGTTGTGTCTTGCTCACAGGTCAACTCCAACTTGGGGCCCATAACTCTGGTCTCAGCATTCTGGTTTTGAGGAGTTTTGTGCTGTGATTGACTGCATGTCGGAGATCTTCTCCTCAACCTCCTGCATAGTGGTGGAGCCATGCTAACATCCTTTTGCTAAACATAGAGGTAAAAAAGCTGCTGGGTTCTAGGTTACGTCTAAGGCAAAATTGCCCCAGCTGTCAAAAACCCTCTATTGCGTCCTCAGTTACAACTTTCTATATGGCTTTGTAAACTGCTTTATTGGCTAGCCTACATGAAAGTACCTCCTATAGCAATACAACGTAGTGTATTTAAGTGAGTATGTGTATCCTTTATTTCCTACAAAGTTATGAGAACTCCCATTACATAATATTTTCAGTAGAAGTTCAGGGCCCTTGTCACCTTGCAACAGTGAGAGCTTTTGGGTCAACTCTGCTTAATATTTTTTGAAATGCCCTACACATCTATAGCACCGTGTAAATAATAATCCTTAGTTTAGCAATATTACCTTGTAATAAATATACATACGTATTGGAAAATCAGCTTAAACAGAGAGAATTTTCTTTTACAGAGTTTTCCCACACTATTGGGAAGACCCAAGTTCCTTTTCAATCAAAAGAGAGAGACTGCCTGTGAACATCTAAGTAGTTCCCTCAAGTTTAGAATTTAATTGAAGATTTTGATTGCTTTCTGGGCTCACAGAATATTTCTATATAGTTAAAATAGAAAGCTCTACATTAATAATTGTAGTAAATGCAGATGACATGTGAGAACTCCATGCTGTACCCAGCATCCTAGCATTAAGACCGGCAGTGAAAGGGGCAGCAGTGAAGCACACTGGCTGCAGCTCAGCTGGTTGCCATTCCCTGTGTCCAGTCCAGGGCCTCTTTGACAACACTGTGGCTCTCACCAAACACCTCCATTCTGGGGACAGCCAGGTGGGATCATGGGTGAGGAAAGCATTACTCAGGCTCATCCTACCTGAGGATGCAGTCAGGGTGTGGTGAAAGCACGTGTCCTCCCCTGGGAACTGCGATGCCCTCCTGTATCCTACTGTCTAGCTACAAATTCAAAATTCTTTTGAATTTCCTTTTTGTGAAGACTGGCGGATGTGAACTCTAAAGGACTGGAATAGCAGAAGGTAAATTACATTTAAAATAATTTCTGTTTAGTTACCGCCAAAAGCAAAAGAAAGTGTGCATTTACAATGTGCAACATATTTACTACTGCCTTAGGAACTGGGGCAATAAATTCTTCTCCCTTTGAGAGATAAAACAGTGTATAGTCTACTTCTAAACTCCCTTGAGTGAATAGTTCATTATGTGGCTTTACTGCTACATGGCAGAATGTATCACAGAGCAGATATATTAGCTTAAGTCCCAGAAAGAGAACCATGATTTTGTGTAGTTCTGTAGCAGAAGTGTAAAAACTAAGCTTTGGCAAACCTTACTGTGGGTATTTAGGAAGCTACAACATAGTGATCCCAAACTTTGCACTGAAATTTCAGTGCATATTCCCATCTGGCAGTAATTTTGTATTGGGGTAGTAACACTGAAGCTGAGGAGAGCTAGCTGACTTCAGTGAGGAACTGTGCAGATACTGCATCTTGTCCCTCAGCTATTGTTTGGAGCCAAATGGAGTATGTCCCTTGCACGACTCATAGCATGGTGGTCATACATGCACTTTGTGCCTCAGTTATGGTGAAGTGGAAGGTTTTAGTCCCCTTTCACCAGTGGCTTGGTGAGGCTCCAAGTAAATCATACAGCTTGCTGCAGAGTTTGTGGCTGAGCCTGGAATTGAATCAGCATCTTTGTGTCCCAGCCTATTGTCCCAGTCACTCTCTGTTCTTTGGAGTCTGACTCAGCTCTCCTCAAATATCCCAATTCTAATTTTTTTCTGATTTTGTGTTCTTCCCTGCAGCAAAATTCTGCCTCCCTTCTGTTTTCCCTTCTTGCCACTCTCCATTATTCGATCTTTAAATATGCAGAAAACTAAATGAATAGCAATATAACATTGTGGAAAAAAACTGTTACAGTTGGATGACGCTACATAGTCTCGTTGCTTATTGTTAGAGACAATTTATTCTGTTTTATCAGTTTGTGAATAGGTTACCCTTTTCCAAATACTAGGATGTGTTTTTTTTTTTTTTAGCTCACAATTGATCCTGTAAATTCAGCATTATTTATTTTCATCTATTAAAATCGGGCTTCTTTTCAGGGGGACATAAGAGAACACTGAGCTTTCTCTGGGTAAATTTATAGATTTTGTAGTGTGCAGACTGTCTAAGTTTGGACTGGAAAAAGGATGTGGAAATAAGAAAATGTCATCCAAGATAGAAAAGAAATGGAAGGATTCCTTTTAAGCATGGTCATAAGAAACAAAAATCATCTTTAAAGATATTCCACTGTACATTTTTTGGGGCAGTCATTATAACCAAAGCCAGTAACCTCCAGTTGTAAACTATTGATGAGACCATTGTTGACAGGAAAGGGTTTGTTTTGGAGGATGATTTCAGGCTCCAAGGCATTACTCTCAAAGCACACAATGTTACTAGTAAGAGGAAATATTACACCTCACTTGACATCACTGTATTGTTTAATGAACTGTACTTTTGTTTTATCTCCATGCTAGTCTGGGAACATCTCTTCTTTGCAGCTTAAAATTAGGACATGTTGGCATTTAGCTGGCATCATTTTGTTTTCTTCATTTCAAAAACATGGTAAGAGCAACTTCCTTTGAAAGTATAATTTGATTTAATGATATTGGCACTAATATTCTACATAAATTCTACATACTTTTATGCTGTGTAGGTACATTTCAGTTTGGTGAGAATTGGCACCGCTCATTTTTCCATTCAATAACATTCAAATATCCCTACAGAGTCATATAAGGTGCTGTGCATACATCACGGATGGGAAAGGAAAGGATGCCCTTAACCTCTGTTTTCTGTGGTCTGGTTTATGGACAACGTACTTGGTTGATTACAGTGATATCAGTGTTCTATTTTTTCTTTTCACCCCCTTTTTGTCTTCATGCAAGTTTGATGTAGGAAACAGACTTTTTTTGTTTGTGATTTTTCTAGTAATTTTTCCTGTCTATCTTTGATAGGAAGTGCTATGTTATTGCTTGCCAGTAACAGTAAAATCTTAATGAGGTATTTGAGAAGTCCCAATGGAGAACCTGCCACATACAAAGAAAATATAGAATAAATGCAGGAAATATGCAGGCCAGCGCTGTGCTTTATGGATTGTCCTGTCACACATAACACAGAACTGTTCATTTAGTAATTTGTATGGCTGCTCTTGATGAATACTTTTCATATAATTATGCCTTTCCTAGCAATTTCTCATAGGAAACGAGGTAGCTGGTTTCATCCAGGCACTTGATCAGAGCAGCCCTGCCTTCTGAGAAAATTCAGATCTGTTTTGGAGATTGACACCCACTTCTAACCTTAACCAATCATGGATTAACTTTTTTTTCAGCAGATTTTCCAGAAACCTTTTCTTTCTAAAGATTCCACTTTTGGAGTCTGCTGCTGAAGGTGAGGGCAGTGAAGGATCAGAAGCTGAAGCTCCCCTCTCTCCTCTTTTTGTTGGGTTGCTTTTCCTACTGCTAATTTCTGGACATGGACAACGACTGAGCTTTCAGCAAATCAGTGCATGTTGGCACCCTCAAAAGAAGAAAAGCAAAGCTAACTTGTGCAGCTGTAGTGCTTTGGACAATCTGAAGAGTGACTTACTTTCTATATCAGGGTTATGCTCACACTGCTGTCTGGCAAACTGTAAAGGTAAACGCCCAGAGAGGGGAAGGCAGTGGCCAAGGGGTGAGCTGTAAATACAGCAGTCTGTGAATCAAACCACTCTCTCTCTCCCACCCCTTCTAGAAATCTATCAAGCTAGCAGGCTGCCCTGCTTGAAATAAATGTGGAAAATATTATGTAACTTTGCCCTGTGCACTGTGCTGACAGCGTAGGCACTAGGCAGGTTTTAGTTACGCTATCTGCTGTGGCTATTTTTGGTGACCAAAGGCTTCTCTCTTTAGATTTATGTCTCTATTTCCTTTCCCCCCTACCCTCTCATTTATTTTTTTTTTCCACTGACAACAGAATGCAACATCTGCAAACAGGAAAACAACATCAGCAAAGCTGTTTAAGGGCAGGCTATTCCCTTAAAAAAAAAAAAAAAAAAAAAAAAGTTCTGCTGGAGGAGGGATATATTGCCTCTAACTGTAGCCAAGCACTGAAACAGTCAGTCTCAGATCCCCTCCCCTGGAGTTATATGCTGTGTCAATACCTCCCTCTGCTGAAAGCTCTACATTCTTCCTCTCTTGCTTCACTATTTTTTTCCTGTGACAGGGCTTGCATAGATCAGGAACAATCTGTGATATATAACGGAGCAGCCTGCTTACTGAAACACAGCTGCCCTACCAAGATTATATGCTCTGGGGAGTGCATAAACTTAAATGTATTCATCCTTCCCCAGCATGACTATTTTCAGGTTAGAATCTGAGATTAGGAAAAGATGAAAATTCAGAGTCAGATGACTTTAAAAAATACTCTTTGAGGAACCCCTGTGCTGGAATTCAGCCATTGCCAAGGGACATGATGTTTAAAGACAATTCTACATGCATGTGCCTTACAACTTCAATTTTTTTTCGTTCAGTTTTAGTCACTTAATTAGTTTTTGTTCTAGAAATAGTAAAATTACAGCATGCTTTGTGATCCATTGTGCTGCATGCACTACCATGTAAGACTTTAAGTGTTGTGTTACTCAGATTGAATTATCTTAATGGTTGGAAAATCTATGAATCATCTCAACTACAGCTGGTGTGGTTATTAGGCAGCTCAAAGTCAAGACCTCAGTTTTTCAGAGGCTGCAGGATTAAGGACCCAAGCTGGTAATTTCTCCTCTCAGGTAATTATAGGGTAAAGGTTTTAAAGTGACCAGCAGATTTTATTTTTCTCTGTTTCAGGTACCCCAAACTGACACACCAAAGGGTACAAATTTCATTAGAGATGAATGACTGAACTTAGTGGAGAATTGGGCAACTTTAAGATGTCTTGAGTTAAGCTTCTAATTTTAGCAGAGGACTAGAAGCAAAAGGCCTTTGTTCATAAAGGGTATTTTCCTTTATGTCTACCAAGCCCTTCTGAAACATTAAAAATACAGCCAGTGTTGCAGGAAAGGCTAATGCACTGCAAAGCAATAACTAAGCTTCAGCAGTTCACAGCTTTTTAAAATTAATAGTCCTTAATGTTTTCTCATAATGTTCAGCTGTTTGTGAGGCAGTTGAGTTTTCTCCCTATTTGATGGCAGGTGGCAAGAACCACCTTACATCAACCTTATTTTGGAAGAAGGACAAACCAGGTCATTGCTATTAACTTTTTCAACAGCATATTTTAGTGTCTTCAGGGACTTGGGTAATGTTAGAGGTGAGAGAAGGAGTAAGTCACACAAGTTGATAAATATCTAAGGAAAAAGAATAAATTCTGTGTACAGGAAAATTGTCCTCATTTGGTGGGGGTTAAAAAAAACAAACCACCTATGGCAGGGGAAAAGGTAGTAGGTAGACAACAGGGTGAGAGAAAGGAGCACAGCTGTAGGGAATAAAAACACTCAGGGGAAGGTCATATAAGGAGCAGAAGGAATCATTGTCACATGGGTGAAGTTTTCAGGAATGTGCTGTTGTATACAGACTTGTGGAGATACCTGGCCTTAAAACAGAAGAAATAAAGGACTACATGCCACAAAAATGATGGTATGAATTGGGCTTTGGAGGAAGAGATGGTGGTTTGATTAGATGTGTGCTGTGAGGCTGAAGTTTTATGGCTTTTTGGAAGATGTTTTCTCCTAGCAGCACAAGGCTTGGCCAGGGAGGCATGGCCTGGGGAAGGGCATCCTGTAAAGAAAAAAAGGTGTAAAAGATACTCATGTGATTCATTGAAGATCAGGTTTTGTATGGAGGTTTGCTCATTCTTAAGTATTGTGGAGAATATTGTGTCTTTTTTGCCTTGTATCTTGGATATTTATAACTGACAGAAAAACACTAGCAAAATTATTGGGTACATGGAAGAAAAATTTTGTCATATGTTTGTACTTGGCATTTCTTCAACATGATACCACATGATGTTCAGAATTTATTTGGATAGTAAGTCCCTCATATACAAGTTTTATAAGATACTGGATGTGGATGTGACCTGCTGAGCTGAATTTGAGAAGAGGTGCATAATTACTTAAATGGATATGGAAAAAGGGATCCTTACTGGCTTTTCTGGACTTCAGTGGTTTGTTTTTTTTTTTTATATGCCAAGATTTCTAGCATTAAGTTGGATGTTATTATTGCTAAAGAAATATGAATATTTTTTGTTCTGATTTTTTTTTTCCAGACTATGGTGCACAAAGGTGATTTAGAGAAAAGACATGTAGATTTAACTGAACAGTTCAGTAATTAACATAGAAGCATTGCTGAACTTTGTGTTAGCTTGTGCTCTGTGAGAGTTTTAGATGGATGCAGTGGTCCCCTTCTGTGCTTTGGAATTTACTTAGATACTGCAGGTGCCCAGCTGACTGTCTCTTCTAAATAGAACTAGACTTAGAAGGGGAGAGGCAAGCTACAAAATGTGCATCCTAGCTGTAATAGGACAGTCAGAAACACATCTGTAATGCTGTGGGTATGTAGTTTGCAGTCAGCTGCAAAGTCTAAAGCAGTGACTCAATGGGAATATGCTGCTGGCTTTGGGTCTCCAGAGCTAGGCCGAATTCTGTGACCTCTGTAAAGTTTCCCGATGCTCCACAAGGCTCTTCAGGCCTTTGTAGAAGACAGATGAAATGAGGATGTTAAAGGCTCTGCACACATAGCATAACTGTACTCAATTTTTAATCCACTGTTCAAATTTTAAACCACTGTTTCAGATTATAATATATTTCTGTAGGCTTTTTTTGCTCAACATAGTGGCCATACTCTTAGATACTAATTGCTAATGAAACCATACATTTAGTATAAAAAAAATGTCTGAACTAGCTGGGCTTAGAATGCATGAAATACATGAATGTCTAAGTATTAGAAAGTAAACCAAAAGACTCAAGGAAATGGAACATGTATTAGAAGGTATCCTTATCAGTTATGCTAAATGCTCAGTGAAATATGAGACCAGGCAAATCTCAACTGGTTTCAAGTTTTTTTGCAGTCGAAACTCAGATCAGGTTCCTCAAGAGTTCAAGAATTTCTGAGCAAACCTAGACCTGCTGAATACTTAGAACTTGACTAACAGCTTTACAGTACATGTTCAAAGCACTTGCTATAAACATTAATGAATTCCCCCAGAATGCATGTGATTTAGTGAAGTTTGATTAGATTCCTCTCACAATTCCGCCTATAGGCAAAGAAAGTGGATTTGTTAAGAGTTTTATTATGTAATGATGCAGTTGAATATCTCACTGGGGGACTAGTCTCCATAAGTAGGGCTTCTAGGTTCCTGTGTGTTTTTTAAGGACCTACAAACCTTTAAAAGTATTGTATTGAAGAGGCTATCTTGGTGAAGTCTGGTTGTGATGGGATCTAGATGAGCTATCTGCAACAAATGCTTCGTGACAAAAACAAAAGTCCTGGTTTTGGTTGGTAAATTGCTTTTTGTTTTAGTATACCTGACCATGTGTTAGGTGAGCTATTATATGGAGCATTTGTTGATGGATCAAGACTTGCTCTGTAAATACTATGATTTGAATTCTGGTGCTAGTCTCACCATCCCTCAATCCAGCGGCTGCAGAGCCCAGTGAGATGTGTAGTGTTTAGATGTGAATATTTGGGTGAACACATACTAATGTACATCGTCTGCCAATTGTTTATTTTGGCACGGGTCCTATAGAAAAGTGGTCTACATTATCACATAGAGTAGGTCATTTTGCATATGGGTGCGTGCATACATGCACATCTCCTCTCCCCTTGATCCCCAAAGGAATTACACAATATACATGTGCAAAAGAGACAGGATGGCCTCTTCATTAAGTCACTGAACAGGAAACCAGAGCTGACTCCTGTTCCTGACTCTGTGAAACTTTCTGCCTGCAAATCTAGCAAATCCACTTAGGAAAACTGAGGGACATGAAATCTATCAGTAAAACAGGAGATTGGAGTAATTTCATGGTTATATCGGCATATGTCAAACTGGCATCAAAAAAAGTGTCTTTAAAAATACTCTTAAAACTGAACCACATGTGCCCAAGTACAGAAAATACTTTAAGATATACTTCAGATTATAGATAGATATTGGCTCCCCAAAATGTTGCTTCGACCACTTTTCAGTAACAAAATAAATTTGGCAATATCAAAACACACATCTGTCTTTATTCTGTTAATTACTCTTGAAATGTTTGTAGGACGCTGTCAAAACTCAACATTTTTTCTTGAAATGTTCCTTTTTTTGTGTAGAGCAAATGAAAAATGTTGCTTGTATCCTGGCTTTTTAAATGACATTTCAATTTGTGTACAGTCTCAGCATTCTGCCAATGCAAACTAAGTCTTTCTTTCCAAAACCACCAGAGAATGGAAACTTCCTTTGCTCTTCATTGTATGGACATGCTTTTATCACCTGTAAATGCTTTGGATACTCTGTTTTGGTTTTAGTGTCAGTACTCTACCACATCTCTGCTTGTTTCATTGAGGGGTATTATACTCAAATACGTGATCCTAGGAAGGTTAAGACTAGTAAAGTGTGATGGACTATGATTTTTATCATGTTAATATGACTTGGAAAGTTTTTGTATGCTGTGTAAATGATCAGTCTCCTTTCGGTGCTGATTCCTGGGTGTCTTGCAATATATGAGCTCATTGTTGCTTTGCCATTAAAAGGTCTACCAGGAACTGTCCCTGCTTCCTTAAGGGAATATCCCATATATACAACAAAAAACTACTGCTACATCACTTCTCCAGGCTAATTGCCTTAAAGATGGGACATTTAGCTTGCCTCTTTGCTCTACCAAAATGCTCACTTTAAATATAAAATTTGGAATCACCTAGGCCAATTTAGGCCATAGGAAACTTGCCTTAAAAGAGATTAGGTCATTACAGAGCTGTTAGATATCTGAACTTTTTTCCTCTTCCTGAGCCATACAAGGTACTATAAAGTTTCTGTATTAATTCTTGAGCAGTACTTCAGGAATCCAATTTCTTCTTCTAAAGGGGAAATTGAGGCAGAAGCTTAATTGATGACATCTCTTACTAGCTGCACCATTTCAATTCTAATTGCAACCTGATCCACTTCTCTAGCTCTTCCTCCAACTGTACAATTTGTCACCTTGATGGTCCTTGAGCAACTAGGACTTCAGGTACCTTTTTTTTTTTTAACATGTCTGTTCCTCTCTCAACCTAGAGTTCCAGGTTTGGACTGGCCAGCAGCAGGTGTTGGGGGTGAAGCAATCAGCACCTCCCTATCCAAACACCAGGGCCTCCATTCTGTCTGTCCAGGATGAAGATGCTGGGCTGGCTTTGTGTTTATAAACCTTGATTGATACCTGCACCTGTGCAGCTGCCAAGGTCAGGCTGTCTTTGGGAGAATGTTTTATCACCACGGGCACCTGGCTTGGCATAAGATTTAGGGATGTGACCTGTCTTTGATGACATGGTTCTGGAAGTCTGAAAAGACATTGTTGCAAGACACTGGCTTGCAAAGTCTAGCCAGGTGACAGCTTTGTTTTTTTGATGGCTATCAGGAACTTTGAACAAGGAAGAAAGTCTAAGCCTCGCCTAGTGCAACAATACTGATGCTAATGTGTAATAAAAGATGATGACTTTTTTCCACTGTTGAATATGTTGCTTCTGGGGCCTTGGGGTTAAAAGGGTGAGAGATTCTTTGCACTTTGTTTTGTAAAGCAACTACAGGTATGACTTTCACAAATCAGTATATGTTGACTTAGGGGAGGAGGGATGGCTAGCAGGTCAGACCAGGTGGCTCAAGGCTTTATCCTGACAGACATTCAAAACCTCTATGGATAGAGGCCGCACAGAATTTGGGCAACACACTTCACTGTCCTTATGGGGTAGAGAGTTTCTCCTTGCATCCAGTTTGAACTTCTCTTGTTTCAATTTATGCCCATTGTCTCTCATCATACCAACACATATCACTGTGCATTGCTTTGCTTCAGCCCTTCTACCACCTCCCCACAGGCACTGAGGAACTGCTGTTGGCTTCCCCAAAAGCCAGCTTCTCTCCAGGCTGAGCACAAGCTGGGGTTCCTCAGCCTATCCTTAATGAGTTGATTGCAGGTGACAGAGCAAGGAGCTGGAGCTGCAGGAGTTAACGCAGCTTGGAAAATAAGCATGGCACTTCTGCTTGGCAGGATGAAAGGAAAGGTGGAAAAAGCTATGGGCTGGGCAGTGTTGTCATCCTTAAGGACTTTGAGCTGAGACTGGGATGACACAAGTTGGTCCTAGTGATAGTCTTCAATAACTGACATAATTTCTAAGCAGATGTTTAAGTATGCCTTAGTTCTTTGAGCTCTGTTTACTATTCTCAGCTGTCACATATTGAGACTAAGGCTGCATAAATCTACTTGGTTTCTATTGTGTTACTAGGTACTGAACTGCTGAATATATGTTAGCCTTTCTCCAGATCTTGCAAGTTGGAGTTTCGAAGCTGACCTAAACTTAAAATAAGAGACTGCCAAGTACTTCCTGAGGTTGCTTCTTAACTCTTCTAGGTCCTTGACACATCTCTGAAATGACAGTGTTATGTTGAATACAGTATGCTTTTTCTATCCTACTGTGGTAACATTTTAGTTAGAATGCCCTGCTCTGGAATGACTGGAAGTGAAACAAGTCAATAGGATGCTTACGTGCTATGTTGCATTGATCTGTGTTACAGTATTTTTAGTTGTACTTACACTAAGGCAACCATTTTGGAACGTTCAGCTGCAAGATCTGGCTAATGTAAGGGTTACATATGTCTGGTTATGTGGTATGTTTGAATTTTTTGTGGTGATTTATAGTCCCTTGATATCCATAAAATCACTGCTTGTACTCGTGACAGGACTGCTAACATACATAAATAATGTGTGCTCCTTCTTTTTCACTTCCTGATGCGTAATTGGTGTATTGCCCAAAAGTCCAGCTCCAGCAGAAGCAGTATGCTGGAAAATATAAGTCTTCCTAGTGATTTGGGTAATAAAAATGTCAATCAGGCTTAGGTAATGATGCTAAAGCTTTTCTATAGAATCTTGAGTCAAAGGATAAATATGAGGGCAAGTTTTAATCCACACTGTTTCAAAAAATTCCTTTGAGTGGATCAGAGGAATAGAAAGCTATGTTTGGTCTCCATGTATGGATTTGGGCAGGAAAATGATGCTGGGACACTTTTTTTTCCATAGATTTCTAGATTGTCTCTTTGAAGGGGAAATGCAAAAATCTTCTATAGTTGTTCTAAACAACAGAGGAAAGGTCTAGGTTTTCAAGCACTGTTAGAAGATGAGGCTGAAGATTTTTTGTAATCTCTTATTATAAGGACTGGCTTAACGTGTGGACAAACAAATGTCCTTTTGGCATACATGACTGCAAGTACAAAATGTACTGCTGTGTCTGGGGTTTTCATCCATATTGTTCAGGACCAGACACAATTGGGGCTGAATTTCCTTTTACCCCACCTGTTTTTCTTCAGACTGTGCAATCTGTTTTGTCCCCTGCTGCTTAGTCTCCCATTTGGCTATTACTTCTCTCTGAAAAAACACGTTGGCTTTGTAAACTTGCTTACTCCCTTGACGGTATACTTTTTGTGTGTATGTGTGCTCTTGCATCATGATTATTTGTGTATTAGAGCACTCTTGTATTCTCGCTGCTCATGGAGGTAGTAGAGAAAACTGCCCAGGGATTAATCTGAGGAAAATAGTTCTAAAGCTTTGACAGGAAACTTCATGACATGCTGGAGGCCAAACTCTATCCAAATTGCTCATCTGAAGCACTAACTGTAAAGGTTTGAAGAAACTTACTAGGTTTTGGATAATGCTTTTGAATCCTGAATTTTAAATATAATGTCTTTGAATTCAGTGGAATTACTCCACTCCATCATGCAAAATGAATAGGTGTATGGGCATGACTGGTGAAGTTTATGCCTTTGGTGTAAGAGTTCTGGTTCTTCACTATGTGCCTATGTGCTGTGCTGACTATCTATTCATTTTTATGAAAATGTCAAGTACTTTATCTCGTTTCTAAATAGTAATACCAGGACACTGCAGAATGGTATGCAACAAAATTCTCATCTCAGTGGTCTCAGAGTCCCCATCCAAGCAGATCTTTGGATATGGCATTCTGCTGTTGTCATCCATTTTTACATGGACAATAGGAAAGCTTGCTGGCAGCTGCTTTGCAATCTGTAAGCACCCAGCTGCAAACTTAGACAAAGTGAGGATGTCTCAAAAGCTCAGCTGAAGAGAAATTCAAACAGGAAGTAAAAAATGAGACCATGTGCCATGGTATCTTCTTCAACCTGTTTATATCTAACAGACATGACCCTGCCTCCACTGAAGCTGATGGAGAAATTGTTTTGCTTAATGGAATATATTTGTCTTAATTATATCCTTGTTTTAATGATATGTTCTGAATCTATTACTACCTACTTCTAGAAATCCCCAAGATGGTGAGATTTTATTGTGCTGTTTGCTGTAAAAATAAAGAAATGAAAGAAAGATAACACCCCACAGAGCTCAGAATTTTAGCAATGTCGTCTGACAAGTGGATAAGTTGAGTGGAGCAGTCACCACGAATTGTCCATCCCTCTGCCTGATTTTCTGTTTTCTTTTGAGGGGGGAGGGAAACATTTAAAAGCCTGTAGCAACTGGTAGCTTTGAGTCACATGGGGTGATTATTTTTTAAAAAGCATTGTTTACATTAGCACTGGACAAACTACAATTAGTTTGACATCTAAGGTAGAGTATAAAACATGCAACTTCTAGCTTCTCACTATGTATGTTTTATTTCCACCATGTTCTAGTTCTTCTCCTGTCATCTGTGTGACAATTTATATGAAACCTTTACCTTTGCTATATTCTGTCCTTCATATCACATGGTTGCCATCAGCCAGTAGAGTTCTATTTTTTATCGCTGTTTCAGTAGAGGCTGTGCAAGAACCGCCGTGCGCCTGTACAGTGTGCTCCACAGCTCCTCACAGTGTGACTGTGCCATGAGCAGCAAGGTGCAAGCACACAGCGTTTTAACTTTGGTCCATTACCTCAGAAGTGTGAAACCGCATACGGAAGCCAAATGATATGTACCAGGTTCAGAATGTGCCTTCCTGTTTTTCTACTGTTCTCTAACTTGAGTGTAGAGTGTAAACAGACCTTTGTTTTTGTTCCTTTTGCTTAGCACATATCTCCTTGGTAGCTTTCTTCATTCAACTATCAGCAGAGAAGTGAGACTTTTTCTTTCCCTTGAGCAACTCTGTAAATATGGTTGGCTTCCACCCCTGAAACCTGTAGGCAAAATTGACTGACCTCAAGTAGGAGTTTTGTTTGAATAAAAGGATGGTAGGTTTTTTTATTGCAATGAATACTTCAAGCATATATAATTCATTGTCCTGCTTTGACACTTTAAAACCAGTGCATTCATTTTACATTTTCTTAAATACTCAACCTCGATATCTGGTCCATAAGGACACAAAGCAGAAAAGTCTCTTAAAAAATCTTACTGCATAACTTGCATTTTTCAAGTATTTAAAAGTAGAATCAGGCCTGTGGAGCTCGACAAAGGTCTGTTGGGTCGTATGTAAACCACTCCTTTAGAAGTATTTGCTACTGTTGATAGAAGATAAAACATTTAAAATAATGCATGGTACATACTTCACCTATACTTGTTTTCACCATCTCTGACTTTGTATTCATTGGGAGTGGTGAACTTTGGTAATGAAAAACAAGCTGCATGAGTTCATACTAAAATGCAAAATTGTAATCAAGATGTTCAGTTTGAAAGCAACTTATAACAATGTAGGGGATTTGCCATGAGTTGAAATCTTGACCTCCACACTGGATGCCTTTCTGAAAAATATGCTTAGTTTAGTCAGATGTTTTGGACTTACAGCAGGACTTGCTGGATAAAATTCTTAGTTTATGCAGGACATCAGCCCAAGTGGTCATAGGTTTCTTTTTTTCTCCTTCTTGTGTAACTGTCATTGACTTTCAGACAGTGGAAAACTGGAGGCTGTGTGAATTCAGATGCCATATATATAAACTTTCTGCCAAATGATTGAGTAAAAATAGGGGCAATCAAGATTGCAAAGGGAAGCATTCAGTGCTTAGTAAATGAGAGAATGCACATAGAAGGGATTGCATCCATGAAAAGTCATTATGAGGTAGTTCTGAAACCTAAAATCATCATTATTTTACATACAATATTCAGTCCTCGTTCTTAAGGCAGGTCGATGCAGGGTTTCCCTACAGGAATGTTCTGTGGTGTTTGCTGCATCACTGTGAAGCTACTGGTGTGTGTTATCAGCATGAACTGAAAGGGGAGTGCCATCTCTGTTTCATACACCAAATCTGTGGTGGACGGAGACTTTCCTGCATCTCTTAACTGTTATTTTTGTAATGTTAACATCCTTCCAGTGCAGACAATTTGGATGACTCACCAGCAGTACTTTGGAACTACCTTGGACTAACTGGTAGTAATAGCAGGTTGTTATTTTGTCTGAACAAGTGTGGAATGAAATCTAAACTTTGCAAATCATCTCCACCAATACTGATGCATATGGAAGCAAGGGGGAATGTGGGTACCTGGGGTTACATTTCCAGCTCTGGAGGAGAGCAGGCTTCAGCCAGCAAACCCAAACTTTCCTGCACCAGTTTTCTCTTATATTTAAACTAATTTTTTTTTAACTTGCTCCTAATTTTTTGTGTCAGTCCTTGCAGCTACTCCTTGGTCAGCCAAGGAGCTCTGAGCTCCTTGTCCAGCTTGCCTCCTTGTTTCTCATTCTCCCTGCTCTCAAATCCTAAGATTCTTTCTGGGATTTCTCATTCAGATAGGCAGTTCATGGGTTCTCACTGTAAATGCACTGCCCACACAGATCCACCATATGCTTATTTTCATATCGACCTTTACTTTCCTGTTTCCTTCTGCAGGTCGTTAGATTGTGCTCAGATCATTCCAGTCTTTGCCACTGGACTCCTCTGCTACACTAAAACCCAAAAGGCTTTCTTTCTCCAGATGAGAACCTCCTAATTCTTCAGTTGTGTTCCCCTGTCTTCTTCCAAGCACCCCTCTGTTTTTTCAGTTCAAAGGAATACACTTTAGATCTGTTAAAGCCCTTCAGGGATTCACTGGTTTACTAAGAACAGATGAGGTTCCTGCCATCAGTTTCCTAAGCAAAGAAAACAGAAAGAGGTAATACATTAAGAAATGAAAAAAAAAAAAAAAATCCAAATTCATCTGCTTCTTCTCAAGCTGGAATGAATTCAGGCGTTATGTGGCAGTTGCAGGCAGAAGTTGTAAATGTGTGGAGCATGTTTCCTGGTTTGGACAGTATACACAGCTTGAATTGATGAGAGATGGCAGCTTGCTAAATGAAGAAGGGCTAGGAAATGTTAACTACTAAAATATCTCTAGGTACAAGTGGAGACTTTATTTTATTTTTCATTTGCAAGAGCTTAGTGTGGTAGAATTGAGGTAAGAAGCCACGAAAGCCCATGCTTGATGTAAAGGTTTCTCTTCTAAAATGTAATATTCCTACTCTAATGCCTAGAAATTTTAGGGATGCTCAAAGAAAAGGTCGATAGAATTTGAGCTTTGCAAAACCAATTTACTTTTGATGCCCCTCATTCTTAGAAATAGCTCAGCTGTTGAGTGAATTTCTTCTTCCTCCCTTTTTTTCCCCTCTCCAAATCTGGTTTAGTCAAACACGTGGCATGGAAAAACTTCAGCCTTGTTATCCTCAAAAAAGTAGAAATTTATCTTCAATTCATTATAAAAAGAAGTGTCTGGATAGAATTAAAGGTAGGACTATGTTCTCCACTCATTAATTATTTCTTCTGATGTTCCAACTTATGTAAAACTAGAAAAAGAAAGAAAATAAGTGAAAAAAACTTCTTGCATCCCAATTTCCTGCTTTTAGTTCCTGATTAGATGGATGGAGGGGCACTTGTGTATGTATATATGGTAAGATTGGCAATTCGACCCCATGAGCTCTTAAAAATAGTCATCATATAGGCCTAGTCTTTGTTTTGTTTTGTTTTCCCCAAAACAAATTTGCAAATTTTAGGTTTAGATTTTTCAGTTTCTGCCTTGTGTTCTGAAAGTCATATTCAAGTGCTTTGAATTTTGATTGCTTTTTGGTTTTTTTTTCTCCCCTCATGAAATGCTGAGCTCCATGACTCCTTAACTTGGGCACTCAGAAAGCTACTAGTGGCTTTAAAGTTTATTCCCTTGCACAACTTCAAAATGAAAAAGGTAGAGACTTCCTGGCAGGTCCCTAAATGTTTTTGGTGATGCCCATGCAATAGAATGTTGGGTTTTTTTCACTGCTGTGCAAGATTTAAGCAGATAGCATCAGTATACAGCAAGTGAAGTGTAAAAACTAGTTAGACTTCTCTTCCCTAGACAGCCTGTGTTGTATGTATGTAGTCCTGAAAACTGTAAAGGGCTCTGCGATTGAGAGATTTAATGGCACACAGTTCGAGTTCAGCATTAAGTTTTATTGTGAATGGCTGTCTCAGAAATGAAACAAAATAGATTATATTTCATAATCTCTGCTGTTTCAGGTTTTCTCATGCTGCTTCCTTTGTTGGTGTTGATAATCTTAGCCAAATTTCTAGAAAGCTTAGAATGTGTGTCCAGGAAACACTGGGGAAAATTTGGTAACAACAGTAACTTTACATAAGCATAAATAACAGCTAGTTTAAATACTCTTCGCTGATAAAATGGCATTCTTACACCTGGTCCTTTGGAGACAGATTATAAAAATGGGTTGACTGTCAGTCATTCATGACCCCTACCCCTTATTTTGGAGCAACTAATAGGACAAGAAAAGACATTATAGCTGAAGCCGTTGGGGACGGGAGAAGACACTGTAGCTGAAGCCTTTGGGGAGTATAAGGTCTCTGTTTCAATCTTGGATGTCATTGATTGCAGTTGAGAAATGCCGTGTGTTAACATCAGAATCCATAAGTTTACACTGGTGGCTGCATTTTTTTTTTTTTGTCCCCTCCCTATCATGGATCTAAATTCTTCAGACATCTGTAAGGTCTGGGCTGATACTTTGCTAATTAGAGTGCAGTCCATGAAACTGAGAAGTGGTCTTGTTTCAGTTACAAATCCTAAGGGAAAAGGGCAATTTGATCTCATGGAACAGAGAGTAGAATGCTGGTGGACTCTTGCGCAGAAATGTGTTGTGGTGGGCAGTCCTTACTGCCAACATTTATACTGGTAATCACCACCGCTTTTTTTTTTTTTTTTGTCAGCTTGCTTTTTTACTTTCTCACTTATTGAGTTGTATTTCTACAAACCGCTACATTCAAATAGAGCAAGTTACAAGAATATTTGTAATGATTCCCTCTGAGTCTTTGCACAGCATGGGCAATAACAGCTATTTCTATTAATACGCGGGAGTTTCCCCAAGGCAGCTATTCATACCCCTGCACAAATGTTTTTAGAAAGTCCTGCACGGTCCCTTTTTATATTGCAGTAAAAGTTTGTGGTTTAAACCTCTTAGAGGATGCTTATATATAACCAGGCTGAAAATCCCCTTATGTTAATGCTGTCAGTGGCCAGATAGGTTCTTCATATTTTTATTGTAAGTTTGAAGAACTACAATGAGGTGCTATTTGGCAAAGATGCTAGTTAAGACAAATGTTTATAAAGTGTCATATAATCAATTCAGAAGCAATGCTCCTCTAAACGTCGTCTCTAGATCTAGGAGTAAGTCTGTTCAAACAGCTTACGAAGCCTTGTGCTCCACAAGCAAGCTCAAGTTAAATTCATGAGCTGTTGAAACCAGGCACTACTCTCCTTCAGTAGACAGTCTAGAAAAAAATAAAACCACTGTTTGTTCTATATTAGTCCAACTGAGTTTTGTTTCTAATAGAACAAAAATAATCCTCAGGAGTAAACTTGTCTGTTATCTTGTGGAAAGACTCCTCAAGAGAAAAAAATACAAATGCTAAACTTGGTTCTTATAACACCTGCCACAAATCGATGCCCCTCTGCTTTCAGCAAATGTGATTCTGATTTTTCTTGCAGAAGAATCAAATTCCCTTGTAGATGGAAAAGGCTATTCTGGTTGTAAGGCAGAGGAAGTCAATAAGGCTCATTTGGGACAAAATATATCCCAGAAAGGTAACTGCAAAAAACCAGGACTGTGCAAACCTGAGTTCCAATTGCAGCCTTGATAGTGATCATCTCTGATCTTGGGTGAAAAGCTTCAACTCTTGTCCCCTTCCTGTCTTCTAGCTGGCTTGTATATACTGGCCATGTCTCTGAGATTTAAATGTACCAAAAAGTGTGAAACAATTTTAAGCAAAAGTTGCAAACTAAGTGAAAAAACCACTAAATCTTTTTTAGTGTATATCCATCTATCTGACCTTCATTTGCTTAATTTTTTCTTTCTCTCTTCTCTCATCTCATCCCCTTCCCTCTCCAAGTGTATCAACAAAAGGAGTGGAAAGCTGAGATGAAGCCTAGGGACTGACCCTTGTATTGCTGAGATTTCTACAGTTATTCTCCTAGCTATCAGGCTGTCCTCCGAAGTAAATGCTGGATGAACTTAGAAAGACCTCGAAAAATCAGGAGCGGGGTCACTAGGTCTGTTAGGGTCAGCAATAATAATATGAGCAAAAAAAGCAGTCCAGTTCTGTTGCATTACACCCTTAATCTCAACTAAGTTTGCCTTTTTGGGCTGTATCTAGTTATCTTGTGTCCTGTCTCCTTATTGGAGATGAATGGCAGATGCGCTTTGGATAGTAATTCTGGATTGACTAAGAAACTTTAGTTTCTCAGGCCAATGTTCCTATAACAAAGGAATAGTAGAGTTACATGTGCCACATGTAATGCTTTTGTAAGCATTCAGAGGGGATGGATCTGTCCTCTGGTCTCTGAGCATACGTGAGGAGTAAGATTTCCCAAGCTCTGACAGTAGATCTGCCTATTGACAAGTGCCAGCTGGTTGAAAATACCATTTTCACAGTATATTCTCAAGAAATTTGTGGGTGTGTGTGTTTGTTTTAAGTTTTGTGAACATATTTACAGCATATTGCTACGGGGTTTTGAAACAACATACCACTAAAACCAACTTATTTTGCTGAAAATGGCTTTTTCTGAAGTTCCTATTCCTGTTAAAATTAACTTTTAAAGATGGCTTAATTGGCTTTCCATCACACTAGATTTTACTCTAGGATTGCTCATTTGGGGGTTCATCTGAATTGTTACTTCCTTACAAAATGAGAGACAAGTGAGGCCTTTGAGTCTATTATAATTTTAATTTATATATAAGCCCTTCAAAAACCCTTAGCAGCCAACTCCCATCTCAGGTTTTCTATGGAAGAAAATATTTCTAACATTATATATATAACCCCTTATCAGCTATATGTTATGAAAACAGGCAGAGCTTTACTCTTTCCTAGGTAAGTTGTTGCCATACCAGAATGTTAACGCTGTAAGTCATAGAAAGGACGGTAAAAATATGTATATAGATTTTCGTTTAAAATGGCTCAGTAGAGGTCTTGGCAGCTTCTGTTAGCCTTTCATAGCAACAGTAGTGAGAGAGTGCATTTGGCTCTGACAGCAATATATGATCTCATTACTTAGGACAGGAATATAAAGAGACAAAACACTCTGTACTAATTTTAGATTCCATTTGAATCTGTGACATGTCTTTAAACTTGTCTTTGCAGCATCCTAGTTGGAGTTGAATCTCTTCAGTAACATCTGATTTGAACAGATCCCTGGTGCACAGCGTATCTTCTTGGTCCTGCTTTGCTTCCTGTTTGATAGTGGAAGGTTTTTACATTTATTTTGGTACTTTCCTCTTGCTGACTTTTTGCATTAGTATTGGTCAGAGCAGAGTATCATCTAAAACCTGCATGTAGGGAGCCACATGTTCAAGCTGCCAGAGTCCAGATGACATTTTGACTGGACCCATCTCTAGTGTTTTAATCCTACTGGGCCTTTTTTTCTTTTTTTTAAAGTAAGTGGGAATCCATAAGCAGTATGGATCAAATAGCTTCAAATGCTATTGATTTAGAGTAGTAGTTTTACTCTATACTTTTTTTGTCATTTTAAATCACTCCTAGACGATCCATACAGAGGCAGTGCAGTTACTCTAATTCTGTAACATTTTTTGTCGTACTAATGGGTGGAAATCCTGGGGCACCTCAACACCAGAGCCATACCCAAAGCTTATCTAGCACCTCTGTGCTGCTCTGATAGCTTGGAGGACTCGAAGTCAACTGATTTCTGTAGCTGGGGATTCCCCAGGCGCAGGGGAATCTGCAGCTGGTGCTCTCTCTGCATATCTGTCTTTCTCCATGAACACCACACTGCAGCTGCTCATAGGGGAGCCTGTCGGGACCAGCCACCAGGCATGAAAACTAGGGTAGCTTTGTGGCTGCTCTGACACTCACCCAGGAGCTGTGCTTTGTAGTCAGTCTGAAGCTTAAATGTATGAGGAAAACCTGCTTTAAAAAAAGGAGGGGGGAAAAAGCGCACAGATTTTTTGACTGTAGTGACACACAGGTGGTTTGGATTACTTGTGTATAATCTGAACTTTTTGAGTTATATAAGAAATATCTCCCTCTCATGCTCTATGGCATAAGCCCAACATAAAAGCTTAGATTTTCAGAAGGCCTTAGGATGTTAGGCACATAAATCCCATCAAATTTTAATGGAATGTAGGGTATTATTTGGTCTTTCTTGAAAAATTAATTCTAAATCTGTGCAGGATTACAGGAAACTCCCACTGTGAAAAAAACTTTTTTCTAATAATGCACACCTTTTCCTGAAGCTTCCAGTCACTGTTGCAGTGTTCAAAATATCACTTAATGCCTGAGGAGTCTGGCAGAAATCTGTTAAAGTTCCCCTCAGTTCAGTAGGCTGCACACTCGTCTAATTTACAGCATCAATTCCTGTTACCCCGTGAAACTTTGGACTTGCCTTTCATTTAAGTTAATAGAATGAGAATTCATATAACTATATTAACAGTTGCTTGAGGCGAAGACTATATTAGATAAAGTCCACAACTGTGTTTTCATCTTTTGGGGTTTTTTTAATGGTAAATTAGGTGGTTTCTGGTGTTGTTTTAATTGACATGCTGTAAAATGTATGCTTTTCTTAAAACGTTAACATCCTCCCTGTTTGTGACAACATTTCAGGCTTTCAAAATCCTAGGAGTTACAATAGCTATCTTAAGCAATATTGTCAATATTTCTTCATCTTAAGGCTCTGTTACTCCACTCAACTGTCAGATGTTCTGCCCTAGAGTCTGCCTTTGGGTCTCTGCAACTGCATATGGTCTCCCATATCACATCCTTTCAAGACAGGGCAGTTCACAGGTACTGTTAAGTATTATAAAAGTCAGTTGCCAGATAGGTCTCAGCTTCAGAAAAAAGCTCTGTTCCAGATACTTCTTCAGTTTTATATTGCTTTTAGTTGTCAGCTATCAACTTGCAACTCCTCCCCTGTTCCCTTCCTTCCTAAGCTAGCTGCATTCTCATCTCTAAGAGGAGGAATCTCCTGGTGCTGTTTGGCTTCCAAACTATTTACACTGAAACATCCTTGTAGAAATGGAAAGAAGCAAAGGTCATGTTAACAGCCCCATGTTAAAGGTCAGCAATACCATGGTAACAGTAAAAATCCATTCAGCTGCCTGCAGAAAAGTTGAACCCCTTACGAATGAGAAATAACCAAAATAAAAAGGGAGGTAGGTAAAAAGCAGTATCTTAGCCCTGAGCTACATGCCAAGTGGAAATGTAACATTTGAGAGCTTGTCGGGTATTTCCTATGCCTAACTTTGAACTACCTTGCTCAAAATACAAAACTAGCAAATATTCAGAAAAGTAACTGCCTTGTAAATGTTCTGACTCTCAACCTGAGGCTTTTTCTTTTTCCTTCTTTTACTGCAAGTGTGTAATGCAGCCAAGTGTTGTTTAGTATCCTTCCTGTGCCTTAAAGTGTGACTTTTATGGGTGACGTTATGTTTATGGGTCTTTGTTCATCCTCGGCCTCATGTACCCCACTGCTGCTTCCTCTGAGGCTTTGCCGCCACACCACAGGGTGTTAATTTCCTGTTTTGAGTCTGTCACAGACAAATTCAGAGCCTCGATTAAAACACAACACACAGATACATGCTGCTGACAAAGGCACTAATAAAACTCTAAAGTTTAAAGGTGGCCCTGGTGTTTCCTCATCGAGCAGCATGGGGACCTTTCACCTCTTGGAGACATGCTGTTTGCAAAGGTTTCTTTTCTTTTTAATTAGGGCTCGCCTGAATGAGTTTTAGCAAGCTGCTCTAGCATTTGGTGTGTTTGGTTTATGGATGTATTGACTATAAAACATGCACAGCTCACTTGAGCTGCCTTTTTAAAAAAAAAAAAAAAGGCAGCCTTATGAAACTTACAGGAACTGCAAAGAGGAAAAAAAAAAGCCTTAAACAGAAAATGTGTTGGTTACTGTGATGGATCTGGTATGTATGGTCTCTGCAAGACATATGCATGGGCATCTGAATTTCCTGACTTAATTTTCTTATCCTGGTCATTGAGTAGAAGGGGGTGGGGTGGGAGGGGAGGCCAGCTTTTTCTTGCTTTTGTGAAAATCCTTCCTTTTGCGCTCACATCCAGCAATGAAATTCTTGCAAAAGTCATCCTTTAGATAAGAATTTTTGTTTAAAGTGTCTCAGCACACTTATTTTACACCATCCTTAGAGTCACAGAACTAACAGCCAAAAACTTTTCCTTTCACTCAGTACATATTTTTTCTCTTCTTCAATTTGTTGTGTTGCTCCTAGGAATGCTGTGAAAGCCTTTGCCCCCTATATAAATACTACACACAAGTTTTCAAGAGTGCATTTTAAACTTGGATTTGTTCTAAAGAAGGCCCTGCTATCTTCATGCAGTGTTGGGACCTTTCCCAGTAAAAGACTTATTTCAGCATCCTAATGAATTTTAACATGAAGGAGTATATCTGAAAACTTAAGTTTCTTATCTAGTCATTCTGTTGTATGACTTGTAGTTTGCATGTCTGCTACGGCTCCTCAGGAAGCCAAAAACCTCGTCATAGAGTACCTTCATAATCAAGAGGGAAGCTCTTGATTTGCTCCACTGATCTGTCTTGGAGATCTCTCTTGCAGTATCTCTGAAGTTTAACTGAACTTAAGCTAAATATATCTGGAGAACAAATTTTGTAGCCTGATTTCTTGCAGATGCAGCTGTGCCCCTCTCCCTCATATCAAAGGAAATACCAGCCATGTGCTCTTCAGAGCCTTCATATAGAAAGGGTATTTACAGTCTTGTAGCATCTGCCTATGACCACCCCTCTCTGGCTCTCTTTAAGCCTACTATGTCTTCTTTCCCCCTTGTCACCCAGTGCCCAATATTTGAGCCTATCTGAATGACTTCCTTCCTGCCTCTCCTATATATCCCTACTTCAGTGGTGCCCTGTGCACACCCGACTTTCCTCAAACCCAAGTTCCAGAGTGGGCAAGAGGATCACTGATGCATGGAGAGGGCCTCATGCTGAACAATGTGAGAGTTCACATGAAGATGCTTCACGTCACCTTGTTCATATTATTTTCTGGTACAGGGTGGAGGAAGTTAGCTTCAAACTGCAGATTTCTTCTGCCTTTCTGCTGCAACATTTTCTGCAGCTCATGTCAATGCCCTTAGTTGTGCCTGATGGGTTTATGGACCCTCTGTATATGCTGCTTGTAGCAGAAGGAAGAAACTACGGTTGCACCTTACATCTCCCTGTTAATCTGCCCAGTCAGGCCATAAAACTTGGCTGAGGGGAGCATGAAAGGTGCTCTGGGTCACACCCTCAGTGGCTGAGTAAGTGACATCTGGTAACTCTAAAGACAGCCTTCTCTCCAGGCCCTGTGGTGCAAGGCCAAATACTTTTTGGTTTGTTTTGTTTTTAAGCAGTGTCCTAGGCCAAGTAAACTGCTGCAGGTTTTTTGCTGAATCTAACTGAATCTTAATCTAATCTCTTTGAACTGCTTTTACTTGATATTCTTCTTCCGTTACTTCTCTATCAGCTGTGCTTTGTCCCCAATACTTTCTTTTAATCTCTGTCCAGTTTGCTTTTCTCTTTGGTGGCTGCTTCCACCTCGCTCAATTTAGCTTATCCCATTCCATCTAAATCCTCACCCAGGAGGGATAAAAAACCAAAACAAAACATCTCTAAGAGCTGTTGTGTTTTCTGTAGTTGTCGCTGTTGTTTTTGTAGACTGTTGCTGTTCTAGATTTCCTTTCTGTCTTTATTTAGATGGCTGTGTGGACAATCCATGGATAAGGAAACCACTCTTCTTGCAAAAGTTGAATATGTCAAGCTTCTTCAGAACTGGTGGATTTTGGGGACAACAAACGTGATTATTAATTTCATGTAAGGAGCTGGTGTATTTCTTAGTACAGACTATGTTCTGTCTGTTCAACAAAAAGGAAGCTAAAAACACAATACTACTTCTATGTGGATCCAGGCTTAGTTGTTGAAGCAAGCTCTGAAATTCAAATTCCAACTAAGAGAATTCTAGCTTGCAAGTAAGCCTAATGCTTTGCTTAAGTGCAGACAGATCTTTGGTGCTGCTATCTCTCTATAAAACACTGCAAAAGGTGGCAATCAGGTAAGTAGGTGTTCCACCTGTGTATAGAGTGTATCTCGAAGATGAAATGGGATGCAATGGCTCAGTGCTCCACAAGCTGTAACTGGAAGGAGTAGGGAGTGAAATGCTGCTACAAAACTTCAGGCTAAGTTAGAGCATTCACAAGGCATTCTTAACTCTCCCTGAGGAGGGGTTCAGTGCTTTTTAAAACTTGTGTCTTTACTTTACAGCAGTCCATTTCTGCTTTCAGAATGTGTCGTTGTTACTTGCTATGGCTGAGTTGACCTAAGAATTGGTAGGAGAATTAAGCTGTAAGTCTTCTGAGGCAGCAATTCTTTGTTTGACTCTGGACTATATAAACATCAATATGGGTGGCAGCCCATAAATGAGATCTAGGCATGCCTGCTATATGTATGATACAAGCTCTAGATGAGTGTTCTGCATTGTTCAATCTTTTCTGTTCTGAAATGGTACATTCTTCATTGGTCATGCCTTCAAGGTTTCATCAATGGAGAACAGTAATTCATAGTGATAAGATTTTTTTTGTTGTTGTGGCATTTGGTTTTTTTTGGTTTTTTTAGGCTGAATTTAGCAGTGTGATAGCAGCTACTATACAGCTGGGATGTGCTGTGCAAAAATATGAAACGTGAATCATGTTTTAAATGAGTTGAATGTGATGCATTCCATATGCAGGATGTATATGCTTCTCTCCGCAGTATGAGTAAGATGCAGATCTCATGCAAGTCATGGGTTCTATGTTTTTTTGCAAAACATCTGTGACTTCTGACCTTTCCAGGCTTGTGTGCATATGAGTGAGAGCACTGGTGTGCTCACAGACTGTGGAACAATCTTCACTGAGAATAACAGAGTAAATCTTGGAATGCATGAGAAAAGCTAAAGGAGAGCTGGAGGCCAGTGGCAACACTGGGTGACACAAAAGACCGGATCAATTTCCCAAGGTGTTGAGTCATTTTAGCTAGACCAACTGAAACAGATGTTGTCAGTGTTTCTTAATTTTCTATGATGCAGCTGATGTTCCTAAAGTTATTCAAATGCAAGAATGATATGAAAGTCATTCACTGAGGCTGTTCCAATCTATTTTATGTTAAAATCATACCTAGCAAAAGCTGTGACTGCAGAGCATGCACTATTGTCTAATCTATGAAACAGACTGGGATTGCTGGCTGTCTGTGTGAGGGACACAGACTGAAGCAGCATCACTCAAATCCTCTAATTTCACCCCTGATAGTGGGACATTAACAAATTCCGGAAGTGTCAAAGGTGCTTCTCTGTTCAGAACAAATTTTAACTGCTCTTTGCTCTTGGATCCTTGCCTTGCTTGTCTCATGGCTACTCAGAGGTGCACTTTTCCTCTTGCTGCCAGAGAGTGTGCACTCTTTCTCTTTGAGTGCCTTCCCTGTCTTAGTATGTTTTCTTTATTAAAGCTCTCTAACTGTATTCACTTCTGTTTCTGCTCTCCGATCACTTGTAACCAAGCCCAACCACCTCTTTTTGTTAGCCTTCATGCTTTTATTTGTAGCGCTTTACCAGCTCCTGTGTGTGGTAGTTATGCTTTCCTACTAAATTCTTTCCTGATGTGGTTCGTTCTTTTTGGCCCAGAAGCCTCCAGTATGGGCCTGTTGAAGGGAAACCACTACCACTCTTCCAGCTTCAAAAAACTGAACAGAGAAAAACCACACTAAACAAACCAAATGTCTTGAGATGGCATCTCCCTCAGATCACCTCTGCAGAGAGCTCTGCACCAAACTCTCCAGAAAAAGGAAGTGCCTTCTGTGTTGTGTAGACAAAAGCACTGATTGTTAAATGCTTCAGACTTGATCACAGCTCTGCCACAGTCACGTTAGGAAAGGTGCAGTCTTGTGCCATGTCTGCAACAGGTTAGATGACAGATGGAGATTTTTCTGTCAATCTGAGGAGAGTGTCTTGCAGCATGTCTTCATCAAAGCTTGGCTAATGTACTGGAGATGTAGCACAGCTGCAGGCTGTTTCTCCTTGCATGGTATAAGGATGCGGTTGGGTGTCTTGTGTTTGTTCAATCCATTTGAACCTTGTAAGCTGAATTTAGTAAAAAAATGATCATTATTGTTTTGTAGCAGTCTAAGAAGATGGTGCAAGATAACAGCCTAGTGCCAGGAAAATCACTGAACTTGCAGAATAAATCTGTTGAGCTGTAGGTTTCCAAGGGTCATCAGCTTGATCATAAGCAGGCTGAAGAAGGGTTGTAACTGCTTTTCTAAAAGCTAGAGGTAAAGACAGACCCTAAAATGATTTGATTTTTTTAATGAATAGTCCTTTTTATAATAGGTTATGATATGGAAAATGTTGCAACCCTCAAACATACACACTACAGCCCCCAAATAGAAGAAAGCCTTTTAGCTGCTGAAGATACTTGATACTGCCCAGTCAAAATCCTGCCAATATTGCTGTGGCAGGAGTCACTAGATGGCAACATTACCTGTACTCTAACAAATCCATGTGTATGGGCATTGTCCACCCTTTTGAAGAAGTGTGCCTCGTTCTGTGATCTTTCTTCTTTTGTGGCATCTTAGGCCAGCAATAGGGGTGAAGCCATCTCTCTTTCTAACCCCTTTTTGAATGGGGGAGATTACTTGAATGCTGATAACTGCACACAGAGTGTCAAATGAATCACTCTGATGGTATAATCACCAATTTCTGCTTACATTATTGTGCCAGAGGTAAATAGTGATTTACGAGGGTGTATGTATCCTACTCAGATCTGCCTGCTGTCAGTGGGGACATTGTAGTGGGGGGCGGATGGGAGGCAGCAGTCAACTGGAGGTGTTTCTGTAGCCCACTTGCCTAAATCTGCCAGAAAATGTGAATTAAGACCCCTTTTAATTCTTTGACTGGAGGTTGTACTGCCAGAGCTTCACATCTGCTACCACTCAGAGAAGCTGAGGGTGTCCCTCTCCATTCTGGGCTTGGCAGGTTTTGCACATGGCTCTGATTTTGCGTAAATGCTAATCTACCAAAAAAAAAAAGTTCATAGGATTTAATTTTAAGATTTCAATACCTCTATAAGAAGTGTGGTTAAGAATATGCTTAAGATTTAGCTGTTTATGGTTGATTGAGAAATTGGATAGATAGCTGATATTAATAAATATGAGTGCTGGACTTAGCTAATTTTTACTAAGTTTTCCTTATTAGAACTTACAGCAATATTTGAACAATGCTTTTTTTAAACTCAAATTTTAAATTGATAAAGTTATGACTGGTTCATGCAGGTTATCTGGAAATCAGAGCTGCTGAAGTATGCAAAAAGTTCCGCCTTATCTCTGCCCGTTTTGCTGCAGATGTTTTTTCTATTCTTAAGTGTTTTGACTGAGAAATCTCACTGAAAAAATCTTAGGGGGACTCCAATTCAGAAAAGTCCTGATGCAGTTAATTATTTCCTCTTAATTTACACTTGAATGGAAAAAAAACAAATGGAGTTCTGTGAGTACAAAATCAAGCAAAACTTTCCCTAACAAGCTTTTATTAAAATATCACAATTGGGGGATATTTATTTTAAACAGTGAAACTTTTCATAACTATAAAGAGTATTATTTGGAATAGATTAATAGTTTTCCTTCTGTCCATATTCAAAGTTTCCCACTGCAACAAGCACATTTTACTTCTTGTTCCTGCAGTTACATATCCTATCAGGAATGCCCATCCTAGGCTCACATGTAGGACAGTCTTTTCTCAACTCCAAAGTCAGCAGAGTAAGTCTGAGAAACATTAGTTTTCTCTCACCTGCATCATGTTTTTTATTTGTGAACTAATTCATCTTGAAGAAAATTCAAAGGTCTATTGTAAGTAACATATTCTTGAACTGGGAAATATTGTTAGACACAGCTTCATCTTGTAAATAAACAATAGAAATACAGATTTTTTTTTTTAAATTGTTTTTTTTCCCCACCAAGGAGAAAAAAACCCACACAACTCCTTTGGAGGTCATCTCATTTTATCCTATTATTGTGAAACAAAATAAACTGTTGTGCAATGGGAGCTATAGAGTAATACAGATCAATAGCCACACAGCTGTGCTCATTTCCCCCTCCAGTCCTGTAACCTCCTGTGTTGCTCTTCATCTCCACAGGTTCCATGCATGGACGTTTAGGTATAGCATCTTACAGGATTCAAGATAATTTTCTAGTAGTAAAGGTGCATCAAAGCAGGGCAACTGATGGAGATGCTATGTCTATCGATAGGCATGCTCTCTGTAGCAAGTAGTAACAGAAAAAGAGGGGGGAACATTTCTTTTTTTCCCCTGAGGTGCTGAACACTGACTTTTGGGGGGGGTTAATCTCCTCATAAAGATAGCAGCTGATATTAAAATCTTAAAACTATATTCATTAGCAACAGCACCTATATTGGCTACTTGCCATGTACTTAGTGAGCTGCTGGGTGCTGGGTCCAAATGGCATCACTGAAAAGCCCATGCTGAGGACTGCCAGGCCAGCTTGCTTTGCAGAGCACCAGAATTTTTCCTGACTCTTATTTGCACTTGGCGAGGGCCTCTGGTGAGCACTGGGGCTGCTGCTCCTCATATTGAGTGAGGAAATTGAAATGTACTTGAATTAGAAACAGATGACTGGAATTTAGAGATGAGTTAAAACTGCTCTAAGCAAAGGGCAAGAGTGATATAATTAGTCTGGCTTGTGACTTGTTTGCTTATGGTACGTATTAGATCCCTTTTTTATAACTTTAAAAAGTAACAAAAGAAAAATGAAATGAGTGTAGATACAAACATAACTCTTGGATTTGCGCTTTACGGTTTACTCTTAGATCTAAAAAGTCCTGAAGCAAAATACCAGAGCCTGATTCTCTCTGCTGGTCCAGGTCTTGCACAGGTATGATTTCACTGGAACCAGTTAGATGATTTCAAACTGAGACGAGCATTAAAGGACCACAGTGAAATTGCTTCCTCTCTGCCTGCTGAAAATTTGGCTAGCCTCTTTTCTTTAATAATGAGAGAATTAAAATACATAACATAATAGAAACTGTCTTCTTAATTTTGCAGAAGCTTGAGCAACTATTTAAGTTATAGGGCTTGGATCCATCTGTTTTAAAAGCCTGAATTTGATGATGGGCTTTTTGTTTCTGCAGTGACCTCTTAGCTTTGTTACCAGTACTCTTAAATAATATGAAAATGAAAATCTGAGGAGGATGATAACGGTCTCCATTTCTTTTTGGATGCTTTATCCAGCACTGACTGTGCTCCAGGAGCATGGTAATGCTGACATCGACTACACTGATGTGTAACACTGCTGAATGACTTGGAGAGACTTGGTTTTCAGAAGGCATATAGCAATAGGAAACCATAAAGTGAAATTAATACAGTAACAGATTAGTTCAGGTGCTAAAGACAAACAAGAGGTTTTTGTACATAATGCTTGTCCTCACCTTGTCCTTCAGAGTCCTTACTTGTTAGCTGAGACTCACCGTGTTTTAAGTAGCATCAGGGTGAATGGGTGCACTAAGGCCTCTGATCAAATGAACAAAAACCTGCAGATAATGACTTCCTGTTACAGCTTCAGGAGTTGAAGAATGATTTGTGCCAAAGCCTATCAGGAGAACAGAGCAGTTTTATTGCTGTAAATAGCAAAATGTTCAGCTCCTTGTTTCAGAAAAGCATGGGTGAAAGGGATGATGGAAGTTCAACCACCCACTTTGGTGCCACAGACTCATCTTGTTTGGTCAAAATCAGTTTAAGTTAAGGGAGAGAACTCTGACCTCAGAAGTGACTATGATGGCAGGTTACCATTTATTGTATGTTGTTTATTTTAGTGCATGGATACTATAGCTAGGAAAACAGTCCTGAAGTGGTCAAGTAGTTGTGTGTGTGAAATGTGATCTTATCAGAGGATTTTGGCAAAACTTGGGTGGAAACTTGAGAGCATGTTTTCAGGACCAGCACATTTTTTGTTGTACAGTTTCACAGAGGACCTTTATCTGGAGCTCCTAGATGTTACTGTGTTGTGGATTATTGGAGTTAGTAATGAAAAATTATTCATATGAAGTATTTTTTTTCCAAAATTTGTTTTGTTGAATTTGTGGTATTTCATAGGAACATAAAGGTCATAAGCAGTTGGGTTTTTTCCACTGGGGAAAACTTGTTCCTTTCCATTCTTTGAAATGTCTTAATTTAGACTGTATCTTTAAAATGCTAGAGAATATTTTTAATGCCTTTGTATTTTAGTGCACAATACACACAATTACTACTGTGATATATTTTTACAGCTATAAATTAACTTCATTCAAATCTTTCTAGAAAGCTTAAAAACTTTACACTATTGCTTGGAATCTCTTTTGTTTCTCCTCTTCCAAAACAAATTCTGATTTCTGACTGGCTTTCCAATAGCAAAGGTATGCAGGACATCCAGTCTGCTGCTTCAGAGGTTTCTCTGCTCTGAGGGGTGTGTGTCTCCATAGGGAAAAAAGAAGAGTTGCTTTTTCCATTAAAGGTATTGGATGTTTTTGGTAATTTATAGTGAAATAGTTTTATGGACTACTGCTCAATATAACTGGCTGCAGCTACTCAGGAATATCTGGGTTACCTGCACATTGCTCAAGAGTAATAAGGAGACAATACTTCAGCCTCTCTGAGAGGGAGAAGAAAAAGTCTGACAGGGAAAGAGTGGTAGGGAAGTGAAGACCCAGAGTCTTGGCCTTGGTGTTTGGTTTGGCTTTCTGGCTATGCTTGAGCTCATTGACAAAAAATCTTCATTTGAATACCTGGAAGTCAAACAGCCACATTATTTAAAAAAAAGTCTTACTGCATTGCTGAGACTTTCAACAATATCAGAGCTCTTAGCTTTGCTTCAAGAAGTGGCTTTCATCTGAATCCAGGTGGGATTTCCATAGTGTCCCCACCTGCGCAAAATCAACAAACGCAGTGAGCCTTTAAAAACATTTCTGCTTGTACAGAGGGGGGACAGAGGTGACAAGTTAAAGCTTGTTGCTGTTAATGCAGAGTGTGCAGTGACAATATTAACCTGCCTGGGGAAAGGCATTTGGCCGGGTGTATTGCAGCAGTGCTCAGGGGGATTGCTTGGTTTTCCCCTCAGCCTTTCTGCCTGTTTTCTCCTCGTTTAGTTGCAGAAGCTGCCAGGTTATCCTGACCCTAGTACAGCTCAGACTCCCCATTGGTGAAGGAGGGTCACTGTATTTCTCCCCTATTTTGCTCCATGCCCCGACTGGCGTGCCAGGCAGCTGGTGTGGCCTGACACAGCTGAACTTGCACTGCCCTCTGTTAAGGAAATGCTTGAGGCATTGTCAGCTTTAGGACAGATTTAAGTGTCTGTTGCGCTAATTAAGTTGTGCAAAGGAGCCTTAAAAATGCTGAAGATCTGCGTGTCTGGCTCTTATGAATTTTCCAAGTAATTACTAATGTTTGACATGCAGGAACTGCCCGTTTTTGAACCGCTATTTTGTTATCGTAAAATTATAGTAAGAAATTACTTTGTCTCCATAACAGTCTCTAAAATTGAAAGTACAATTAACAAAAAATCAAATTTTCCAGTTTGATGCAATGAAGCATCTGCAAAAATACTCTAGAGGACATGATGATAACCACAATCTGCAGCTGTTGTGTTACTGAGAGCTGATCTCAGCTGTGTGCTCAATGCTGATTTCAGTTTTGTACTTCCTGTAGGGATTCAACTTTTATTTATAAAGTCTTCTTCCAAAATGTTGCATCCACTCTTTGAATATGGGATGAATTTGAGAGACTAGAAATAAGCTAATTATAAATTAGGTCATTTACTAAACAATCCTTTATTGGAAAGTTCATCACTGTTCACTAATCTTTTGCACAAAACACAATAGCAGTTAAAATTATGTTTTGCCATGGTTAAAATTAATTTAAAACTCAGAGTCAGGCTGTGTTTGAAAAGACATTTTTAGAAGCAAGGATGGCTTGTTACTATTACTTATCAGACTGGAACGTGGCGACAGGGTGCTTTCCACCTGAGAAATTACCCTCTTCAGAGTTTTGTGAGGTTTCTGTAATGATGGAGTTCAGACTTAAGGATCCTGGAACAAAGACAGCTTTAACTCAAGTTTGTACAATTAGGAGTCTGGGTTTGTAGCATTACTAATGGTGATTACAGTGTTACAATTTATCATGGAAGGACACCCAACAATCATTTGGCTCCTTTTGAGACTCTCAATCCTCTTGCATAGCTTTCCACTAAGAAACATCTGTTCCTGACTTTGAACCTCAACTTCCTATCACATCCAATGCAAAGATGTCTCCTGCTGGTGCTTATTAAAAAAGAAAAAAAAAGAAAAAAAAAGAAAAGTATGGTTGGTTAATAATGCCATGCTTTGGGGATTTCACTTGTCATCTGTGGGGTCATGAAAGAAAAACTTCCCCATGATAAGTTATAATTTGATGTGTGGTTTTCGGGTTCTCTGGTCTTTCTCTGAAGCACAGGCGACTAACCACAGTAAAAGAAGGGATTTAGGCAGGGTGCATTCTTTGAGCAGCATAACATTTTCAGGGATCTGGTTCATGTTTTCTTGTAGATGTGTTCAGGTCTAAGACTACCATCTTTTGGGTCAGATCACTTTTGATTGTTGGGCTCTGTAGGATTTTTTTGTTTGTTTTTACTCTTCTGTGCAGAGGCACTGGACTATTAATTCCTTGAACAGGCAGAAGGCTGCTCCAGTTCAAACTGAGAAGAATTAGGTGTCCCTGCAATTCAGATATGAAAACTTAATTCATAGCTTCTAATCTGGTGTTGTAAACTAATAAAATACTTTTCTACAATATACGTATACTGGAACCTCCGAAGCCTGATGGGTTGTTATTCTTTCTGCAAACATGCCATGAAAACCTCGCTGCCACTTCTGTCTGGCAACTAAATGCAATGTTGCTTCAAGACTCCAAGCCTCTCCATTAACATGTGATGAAAAGTCCAAGAGTTGCATGTAAAACTGATTATGACCTTTCACTACACTTGAAGAAAAACTTTTTTTTCCCCAAAGAAATTACATTGTGATTTTAGGGAACTGTCAGCTACAACATAAGGTTTTTCTGAGATTTGATCCTATAGATAAGGAGACACAAAATTCCACTACAAAGGTGATATTGTAGCAGAGCTTAGAGGAACTGCCAAAAAGCAAAAACCTAGAATTAATGCTTTTAAGAGTCTTTGTACACTTCTGTTCCTCTGCAACAAAGCTTTCCTATTGGATGTCTAATGAACTATGTTACCACTCTCTAAGGCTATAGCTATGTGTCAAAGAGACCAACACCACCTGTCTGAATTTGAACCTCTGAGCTGGAAGGTGTCTTCAGTAAAAAAAAATCTAAAAGTGGCCTAAATTTAGGTAAGCTTTGGCTAAATAAGAACTAAAATGAAGTTTGGTCTATTCACAGCCACTGTAGTGCATCAGCGGTTAAGTACCCTTTTAAAGAGAATGGATTTTATTACTGCTTTATTTGTATGGCGATATTTGAAAGGGATTTTGCAACATGCAAGAGAAAGAATTTTGTAGAAGTACAGTTAAATTGGTAGCGTGGACCCTGATGTATAAAATGTGAAGATTAGAGGCAAAAATGGATCCTGTGCTTAGAAGTGGAGTCCTTAGAGCTTCACTGCTTGTATTAAACAGAAAAAACAGCTGCTGCTTCAGTAAATCAGAGTTCCATCAAGAATTGAGAAGGTGAATATGCTGTGCTAGAGAAATGCAAGACAAGCAAACAAGAATAGGAATTATTTGCCTTTCACTCAGAACTACAATGGTGGTGGGAATGGAGTGGAATAAAGGAAGGGTGATGCCCAAGAGCCCCAGGGAAGAGAGACGCTGAAATTGGAGTGCAAAGCCTTTACACTAGCCAGTGTAGATGGACTGCAAAAAACCAAAACCTAGTCTTGCTTTTATCTATTTTCTGAGTGATGGATGTCAGTGCCTTTTTTTGTTCTGTTCCAGTTTCTGTGCTGTCTTCACACCTTCAGGGTATCTGTGCTCCTGCTACCTGTAAATGGAAGTAGCTGATAAGGGCTATATGAGAATGTGCACGTAGCAAGCAGCAGGGCCAGATCTCCTTGGTCTGTTGAATTCATTCAAAGCTTGGAGTGTCAAAATTTCCTCCTGTGTGTAATCTGTCACTGGATTTCCCAATTTTTTTTTTTTTTTTTGGCGGGGTGGGAGGGGTAGGGTGGAGAGGAGGGCATAAACCAGAATAAATTACTCAGACCACAACCCTGTTCCCTGGGCATGTTTAACCTGGGCGTCACTTCAAGTATCTGAAAGAAGCGGTGATCAGGTTTGCTGCACTGAATGCAATTGCTAATATCCAGTTTCTTAGCACTTTGCTGGAGGTCTTCAGAGATTAATGGCTAAATAAAAACCTGCTCATGCCTGTACAACAATAAATACTGTCTAAATTCTATATAATGTCATCTTAGGAAGGCAGAAGGAATGAAAATCGTTATCTAATTATTGAGTCAGTAGTGGTATTTTTTAATTATTTCTTTATAACCTCTATAATCAGTCTTTGAATACTACTTTATTACAGCTTGTTCCAGCTTTACAGTGGCTGCTCATGTCTTTGCCACCCTATAAGCCATGCAAGGTCTATGATCTGCAGGCGATTGTATGAATTGTACATCAGAAAAGAGATTGGATCTGCAGTTTTAGTGTCTAGGAGCTTCTCTGTAACTACTTACACGTGAAATGGCATCGCCCCTTGTTTTCTAAGCTTAATAAATAAAAGAATGAGTGGCTAATGAATTGCTTTTCTCTGGAGATGTGAAGAATCTGCAAGATTGATTCAAAATTTGTCTTTGATGTAGTTAGGAGGTTGGATTTTAATATTGTTGTAGCATTGACTCATGTTCTTTCTAAAGACTGTGAAACATTTCCTGTGATTTGAAAGCCATCATTCATGTTTCGTGTCCCTTCAATATAAATTTGATTCTGTTATCCGTATGTTGTCTTTGCTACTGTAGTATCTCATGGATTGCTATCAATTCTTGAAGAGTCTGTCAGCTAGAGATAGGTCTGTTTCAAAATGGTAGATTTTTAATTTTCCTGGAAAGTTTTCTTCTACATCTAGAGAAATGTTTATTTTGGAAGTCACTACTCTCATCCATCTGACATCCATATTGATTAGTAACCTGTGTAATTGTTCTAGAGAAAGTATAGCTGTAAGAGAGGAGGTATGAGACATGGTAGACTGATGTGATGATGAACACCAGAGTTACTGGTCAGTGTATGTTTGAGTTGTTTAGAAAAGATCTTAGATGTACAAATATTTTTCCTTCTAGAGTAGTTCTTTGCTTTCCTTTGTGCTCAAAACTGTGCCATACCAGTTTGCTTGAGACCTTATGGTGAAATAGGGAAAGACAAAGGCTGTGTTTAACTCCTCCTTGTGGGCTATGTTAGTCCCAAAACAGTTAAACTTCTTTCTTTTTGTTGTAGAGGATCAAGTCCTACAGCAGCCTCACTTAAAAAAAATAAATAATCTTAAATCATTCAGCTGAACCGTGAATTTCGTGAGATACAACTCTTGTTTTGGTTTGTAGGACTGTGCTGGAATTGAAAAGACTCAGCACAATATACGGCTGAATAACAGCTTTGAGATTTGGCCCCTAGGAATTTCCTGTTTAAAGAATGCTGGGCTTGGCCATGAACTTCATATATGCAGTGCACACAACGCCAGAAGCATGTACTCTTTTACAATGCTGAGGGAACTGAAGGCACTCCTGGATTTTAACAGGATCTGTAGAAGCTCTGACAGCTGATGGATACTTATATTGTATCCATAGCACATGAGTTGCCATAATAACATACACAGTACTGCATAGCAATCAAGTATAATCTCTGATAGCTCAAGTTTAAATATAACTGTTAATATTAAACTTTTTTTTCTGTTTTTTTGATTTATTTCCCATGCATGTAATTCTAAGGATATGGAACAGCAAAGCATGAGTAAAATTTTAATTTGGAAATAAGTATGTAAGCTTTCAGTGGTTCTTTGAAATAAGTGAAAAGAGACCTGATTACAGGATAATTTTTACCCCCCCCCCAAAACTGCTTGATCCTAAATTATTGCAGAAGCTGTTTCAGGATCACCACCTGAATGTCTATTCTTAAAACACAGCTTTGATCTGATTACAGACAGTGCCCCAGACAATTGAAAGCACATCCTGTGTAGCCCTGAATCCAATAAACATTTAAGCAGAATTTACAAAAAACCCTAGCAAAACGACCTAGGAGAAACTGACACCTAACTGGATGCTTCAGCCCCTGGGACATGAGGAGCTAATAGCCAGAGGCTCAGCATAGTGGGATTTGAGTGGGACTTGTAGGGTGCTTCTCATTTGTGCTTCTTGCAAATGCCCAAGTGTAGAACCTCACAACCTTTCCACTCAACTTGGAGGTAACAAATGTATAATTTTCCCTCCAAATGTATGGCAGATGCTGTTTTGCACCTGCATAGTATATTCTAGGATAAGGCAACTGTTTCTATTGAATTATTCCAGGTTGATGGGTGGGCAGGTGTTAGAGCGCGGGCTGAGCAGCCTCTCTGTAGCTTGGTCTGCTTCACATTTCTAGTACTAGTGGCTTTTTTTTTTTTCCCCCAACCAACTTTGTGTCTGCCTTGTAACTATTTCCTTAATCTCTTTACGAGACTATTAATGGGCTCAAGTAAGATCTCACAAAAGCCAATGTTTGTGTGTGTACCCATAAGGTACGTACACACTATCTTCCTCTTATTCATATATATATTGTTACTCCATCAACAGAAGAATTTAGATTAATGTTACTTCAATTCTTCTTGGCAAATCTGTGCCATTTCTTGCTCCACTGTACTCTTTAGCCTTGTGGTGCCTGCCAGTGTTTGGTGTAACTGTTTCTGAGTGGTCCAGAGCTGGCATCCTGCCTGAATAAGTGAAAATAAAACATTTGGAAATGGTCTGACATGAATAATTACATTGTTTTGAGGGTTACTGGTGGCCTTTCAGTTCAAGACTTGGAAAATAACCGTTGTTGATTTGCTTATAAATTGCTTCATCATCTATATGATACACAGGTAGATACTAACAGGTCATAGTTCCTAGTGCTGTCCTCCAATGTTGTTACTTTTGTACTCCCTGGATCTTCTCCCACCTTTTCTCTCCTTAAGCCTTTGCATTCTATTATCTTTTGAGCCTTTGGGGCCATCTGAAATTGCTGAAGCTTTCTAAAGAAAACTCAGTCAGTCCTTGCTGGCTAGAATTAATCTTGTCTAAATATTTTTAATTGTGTCCTTCTCCCTGTAAGTATTTTAACAGGTTTAAGTATATTTTAACTGTTAACTCTCTGTAGTAGGAGAAGGAAAGCTCCATCTCTGGGCTGTGGTAATTGTGGGATCAGCTGTAATTTGTGATAAAGGGCAGATGTTGTTTCATACTGGCTGGAGGTGTTTCAGGGCTGTGAATCCACTCTACAGATGACCATCTTGCTCAGCATCACCTCCAACTTGGGTGGCTTCTTGCCTCACACTTTTTGTCTGAATTACCATCTTTGATGCTAATTTATTCTGATGTGCTTTACAGACTATTGAGTCCTAATCAAGGATTTTGGATTTCACTAGATAGCAATCAATTTTTAAGCAGAGGGTTGAGAATGAGCTCACTTACTGTTGAGTCAGGCAGCCTTGAAAACTACACCACCATTGCCCTAGAAGTTGTTTCCACTATGTTCTCAAACTGGCAAAACCTCATGACTACTCAAAAAAAAAGTGCTCTTACCAACTGCAGGGTGGTAATGCACTCTATTTAACAAATAATCTCTTTGGACTAAGCTGGGTTTACTTTTCCTGACAATATCTCCTCCCAGAGTTTTACTGGGGCCTTGGACATGCTTACAAGCTTTGCCAACACAGGATGAGAGCTTTAAAAAAAAAAAAAAAACAACAAAGAAAACCAAAAAGCCCTGGACACATTCAAGGCCAGGCTTGATGAGGCTCTGAGCAACATGTTCTAGTTAGAGGTGTCCCTGCTGACTGCAGGGGGATTGGACTAGATGAGCTTTGAAGGTCTGTTCCAACCCAGTGTTTCTATGATTCTATATCCAGGAACTATGCTGGGTAAACTTGGATTAAAAGACAGTGGCTAAATAGTGTCTTTGCCTCTACTGTTTACTTTGTTCAAGCAGTGATATATGTACAGAAAGGGACTTTCATCTTCACTGAAAGGGTTTGACAGTGGACAGATAGGAGCTCTGCTTAAAACATCTGCGTTTAACGTATGAATTATGCAGGGCTTCAAACTAACTTGGTTCAGAAGGGCCTCTTTCTTCCACCCATGGGTGGAATTCAGGGTTTGAGTATGAATAACAATATAATGGCCCTGCACTGGATGTAATGCACCACAGGGCGCTCTCATACATTTTATTGTACCTTCAGGTGATTTTTGCCGGCGGATGGTGATATCGGTACCAGGCTTCCTTGTTCCTGTACTTGTCATCAAATACTGAAAACATAAGAAGTGAGAGGCTTTTTAAACTGGGCCCATTTTCTCAACACTATTGAAATGTGGGAACTAAAATAATTAAAGACAAATAGAGAACTGAAGAAAGGAAATGAAGAATGAATCGAAAATTGCAGAGAACATGAAGGATAAATGACAGTGGAAGTGAAATAATATTAAAGATGGAGAAAATGAATGACTTAGAAGGTCTACCTCACTATTTTATACATCCTTTAAGTGAATGGATTGATTGAGTACTGCACTCTCCTCCAAGAGTATATGCTAGTTAAGTATTAAAATTCTCTCTTGTTTTTTTGCCCCCTTCCCCTCATAGGAGAAAAGCAGCAAAATCCATTTTTTTTTGGCAAAATCTTCAGTATGAATCTGAATAAAATATTTGCTTTTGTTCTTTTTTCCTGTCCAAATTTCAGCGACGTGAGACCTCTCTGCTGTGAATGTCAGACATTGGTAGCTGAGTCATACTGAATAAAAGGAAAGTACAGTTGACCTGCCATTGTTAGTGTGCCCTCATCACAGCTGTTTTTGTTACATGTATGAGATCTTTTCTCCTTTGCAGTGCTGTTCCTACCCAGGTCTGCCCACTTACTTGTGATGAAAGCTAGTCCATTTCTGTAAACCATCTAAACATTCACAGTACAGAAAACTACAAGTAAACTAAGAGCTTGGTTGCAGATCCTAAAAGGTACTAAATGTCTAAGTTCTACACACAAGTTTCGCTAGGGATCAGAGCCCTACTGTGTGGGCTGGAGAAGCAGCATCAGTGAATACTGAATTGGCATCATCCTACACCTGAGTAATCCTGGGAGGCTGAGGACAGTGATAAGTGGGTTCTGCTTGTTTCATGCCCCCTTTCACAGTCCCACGTCTTGGGGACCTATGACTGTAACAGTGGGATGCAAAGAGGAAGGGAGTGGACTCCCTATGTTGCCCACATTTCCCAAAAGTCCCATGGTGAGTTCCTCTTGTCATTAGTTCTGGAGGGACGTGTCTGTGCTGATCGGTGTCTGTCCCTAAGAAAGTATTGTTAATGGTAAAGAGCATCCACTAGTGTGAACTATCCAGACATGCTGTATGTGCAGCATTTGAAGAAAGAAAGAAACTCTTGCTTTTTCGTGTGATGCTAGTATATGTAATTGACTTACAGCTGGCTGGGAGGAAGAAGACCACAGGTAGGCAACAAAAATCCAGACGCTACTTTTCCTTGTATGCAGTTCATCACATAGCAGTGCCTGTGAAATATTCGGTAGACAAAAAAACTGCCCCCCTGAAAGAAACAAGGAGGATGATAGAGAAAGATGAATGATGTTATTGCTAGCCAGTGCTATACAGTTGGTATTTCCTCCCACTAACAAGTGGAGATTTGGTTTGAAATTAAAAAACTGCTGTGAGAGATGAGGACAAGATGTTATATAATAAAAGAATTTATTAGAATGATATTTTTCTTATGGGGTGCAACATTGCAGGCGCTTTGCAACAAAAGGGTAATGAATATAATCTCTTCTTGTTGTTCATACTTTGTAAACAATTTAATTCCCTCCCTCCCACCTGCCTTTACTAAAGACTTCATGGGTGCAATGGTGTAAAATTAGCTTCTGAATCTTTGGAAGAAAGCTCCAGGAAACAGATGATATGCTTTCAGGATAGATTTTCAAAATGTTTCCCCAGCAGATCAGATTTATTCTGTATTGGATATTCGAGAGGAAAATAGTACATTATGTTGCTGTGTCCTTTGGCTGAGGAACAAACCAATTTGAATTGAATGCGTTATGCTGGAGCAGGGAATGCAGTGTTTCTCTGGGGTGGGCTGTGGCTGAAGTCATTCACTTTGTCCTAGATTCTGGAGTGAGTGTCCAGAGAGATAATTTCACATAGCTCTATAATGAATGACATTTGGAAGAAGCTCCTTCAGAATTGCTAAAAATATCTTGCTCTATTTAGCCTTTTTTCCTGTTCTAAGCAGGTCAGAAAAGGAAGACCTTTGAAAAAAAAAAAAAAAGGGAGTGGGAGTGTGTATCCATGCATCTATATTAGGGATATAGGAAATTACTGGCAAAAAGAACTCCTGGACCTTCAGCTGTAATGGCATCTTCAGCTCTATATTTACTGTCACCTTTGTTCTTTCCTCAAGTAGGCATACTATGGACAAGGTTTATCCCTGTCTCATGTTTTTCCATGCATTAGTAACATCCATATTCATTTGTAATGTATTTTCCTTCCATATAACAAGACAGTGTGTGGATATACTGAATCATTGCATCGTTGTCAGGAAGGGATTGGGGTTCAAGGCATGCTATTTCTGACCTTGCACGTCTCCACACAAATGGCTGCTGTAACTACAGGTTCTGGTCAGATTTCAGAGATCACAGATGATGTGTGAACACCAGATCACCATGGACCCTCTTAGTACTTGCACAAGAGGTCAGGCTGTAAGTGAACATTGAGTTAACTGGAAGGGACAAGTACAAGTGAGGGTATCCTGGCATAAGGCACTGCATAGCCTGATTTGAAGTAAAGGTAACCAAAAGAATTATTTGAAAATCTTGGAGGCCTATACATACATCTATCCTCTCAGCATATGAACTTATCTCCATTATCTAATTTTGATTTTTTAAAAAAAATTTGAGTATCTCAATTATTTTTTACCATTTTTTTTCTGCATGTGCTTTGACTTAGAAATAGGCAAAGCAGTTTTTCTTTGGTAAGGATCCTCAAGATAATTTTTATGCAACACAGTTTCTTGAGTTTTATACTGTGTCTGGAAGCAGATTCATAGGGTTTTAAGACAGAGAGGACTTCTGGGATCACCAAATCAGTTCTCTTATGTAAGACTTCCTTGAATTATTTCTGTCTGGAACTAGAGGAAGTCTTTCAAAAACAATAAAGGCAAAAATCTTTGAGTCTTGATTTTAAGTAGAGATTTCCTTTATTAAAAATAAAAGAAAGTTGCTTTGATTTGTTGAGTTTCAGAGAGTTATTCAATCCATAGCATTTTAAGGCAGTTCTAATTATGAATACATTTAAATTATAACCTTGCTAATAAATTTGACTCATGCACAATACTTGCTATGGATACGTAACCTTTCAACACCTTTTGCTCTTCCCTTCTCCCTAGGTACTCCTAGATACCCTAACTGTCAAGGGACAACTGTGCCATGCTAAATCAGAAGGGTGTATGTGTTGGCTGTCCAGATGTCAAGTAGACTTGCTGCTTGTGGTTTCTGTGTGCTTTTCGACAAGTGGAGAGCACTACATGAAATCTCTTAGCCACTATTTTTTTTGCAAGACTTGATCTTCGAGTTTTCTATATATCTTCTAAACTTGAAATTGCCCAGCCAATTCAAAGCTGACTGGGAATGGGCACAGGCAGGAGAGGATTGGTGATAGTCATGTCCAAACCCCATTCCCTTCTACATCTAACTGATGCCTGATAAAATCTTAAAAGCTGAAAGTGTGAAAGATTTAGTAGTTCTAATTATGGATTTGAATAGAGCCCAAAGCTCAGATGTTCCCTAACTTTAGATTCCATGGGAGGTCTAAACTTAGCAGATGGATCCAGTTCATGGAGGAGGTGAGTATGATTATCTTTGCGAAATTTGAATTTGGATTATGTATTTTGGGCCATCTCTGATCATACCATCCATGTCTTTCTGTGCCAATACAGTATGAATTTCTCTCTAAGCTTTGTCATGGCAAATTGAATATCACATCTTCCAAATTTATTTCCAAAAGTCAAAACTGTTATGTCATTTCATTTAGAAAATCTTACTTAAATGGAGAATTCAGTACCACATGGTCAGGGTAGACATAATTTCATAGACATTAAGATGTTTTATGGCTTTTGGATTTGCTGAGAACTAAAATTTTAAGAGGCACCAGACATTAATGAGCATCGAAACTAAACTGCTGCTATGCTGCAGAAGGAGAAATTATTCCTTCAGGTCATTGGTAAAGTGGTGAAGCAACAAACTGAAAGGAGTCGACAGCACACTGTGCTGGCAATTGCTTTTGGACTGTGGCTACAATGTTTTTCTATGTATTACTAAAAGACCATCCATTCTTATTATAGATAGTACTGGCAATAATAATAAGAATTCATCCCATTACTGAAGGTAGAGTCTATTTGGGCAGTTAGCAACATTCATTTAAATTCCTATGCTGGAGATTTAAACTGGCACAGGCAGCTATTACCAAGGTCATAAGTGAGCTGCATTTGTCTTGTCCAAAGATGGGTAGCAAATCTGTTACACTGCATGTGTACACACTATTTTTACAGTACTGTCTATTGTTGCCAGTGTTGATGATCTGGAGCACTCCTGCCCAAAGGCAACAGGCTCTAGGAAAGTAAGATATTTTATGAGTCTTTGCCTTTTCACACACAGAAATAAAAGTAATAATAGCCTTGGCTGGCTTATACAAGGGACCCTTAAAATAATCAAGTAGAGAACATTGAACTCACATGTTGGAAGCCCAAATATGAATGGAAACTTGATTAAAATATAGTAACTGTCGTGTCCAAAATAGTAGGTGAATGAACGTTTCTGTCACTGCTCTTAGATGCATCAGCATATTTAAAGATCTATGATTTAATCCAGTGGCAGGGAGACAGCCACATAGCAAAAAGGTACTGTCATCCTCCTTCTGGCACTGACTTTAAATTCAATTGCGTGAATGGAAATGTAATTGGTTTGAAAGGGAACATGCTTATGTTGAGTGTGTGTGAAGTTGTCATTCTGGATTCTGGGTCCTACTTACATGCAGGTAAGTCATGCTATATGACTAATAAGATTTGTGGAAGGATGTATTATGTTCTGAAGCTTATATGACAAACCTACTGATCTCACTTTGCAGAGATCCGACATAGGTTATTCTAAGGAGGAGCAGTTTGATCTTTGAATTTTGGATTACAACTTTCTTTTGAAATTGAAGTAATGTATGAAGCTGCTTTATTGGTTTGAGAATCACTATGACTGTAAACATGGTGACCTTTTTTTGATCTAGGATCTAGCTATGTTGGTTGAAGACACTAACATCCCTAGTGCTTCAGCATGGCCCACCAGTTGCAACTTGCAGTGTGCACAGTTCTTCAATGGCACATAAAAAGAAACTGAATTAGCTTGCAGCTGTGCTCTCAGGTTAGTAGTTGCCAGCATGCAGATGGTGATGAGCACCATAAGATGCTTCCATTCTTAGCTTGCCTGGCTGCTGACAAAATTAATACCTTTGTATAGCTTAAGCAACTCTGGATTTCTATTTGAAATCTGTAACTGTGCTAGATCACTAGCAATTCAGTCTCAAGAAGTTTAGGTTTGACTTTCAGGTTGGTGTTAAAATTCTGGTGTAATTTAGGAAACTTTTTAGTTTTGGAGCAGCAGTAACCATGATGGTGCCTCTTCCCTATGCTTGCACAGGCATTTGGGTGGCTTTGTTTTCAGATCCTGTTTGACACACAAGCATGATGCATACAGTTAACTCTAAGCAGTATGAAGGTGTGAATGAGTGGCCAAGAGCAGAGATGGCTTAAGATGACTTGTGCACTGTTGTTGCTGAAAGTGTAATCACAAGCTCAAGTTCATGCTGCTTCTGGTCACAAGTCCAGTTTTAGAGGCCCTGGTTTTCTCCTTGGGTGGTGGCTGTGGGAAGGAAGGTTAAAACCAGATAAAAGGTATCGTAGAACTTAAATTGTATAATGTAAACCTTGAATTTGCTGCAGTTATGACTCTGATTCACATGACATCCTTGGAAGGAAGTGATGGAAACATAAGATGAGATTCTTCCAGACAGTGACAAACTAATTGAAAGGAGGATGTTATCAATGCTTCTTCTTCATAAGACCATGCCCCTGAGAAGGGTTCTGTGGAGGTCTTTCTGGAGCTTGGTTTTGCTGAACATTTACACAATCAGGATTATGCATTTTCAGTTTGTACATAACACCCAAACTGAACCTGCTGAGGATTGACTATAATTTCAAGAGAAATTGAAGAAACAGTCTGAAGAAATGGGATGTAGCTCAGTAGGAGTAAGGGCACAGGAGGGATAACTTGAACAGGCAGCAGGACAGAGAATCATGTAGGTAGCCATTTAGTAGAAGAAAGTCTGGTGCTATCATGGCTAAGCAGCTGAACAGGAACCAAGAGCGTCATGTGATTGCAGAGAGGAAAAAACCCCCAGGTTCTATAAAAGGCCGTAAAAAGACAACGCTTTGCAAGCCGCATAAAATGAACTTTCTTACCTCATATTACCCTCCTGGGTTTAGGTTTTGGATGCAGGTATAGATAATTTGGGGAGAAGATCTGCACAGAATAACGGAATCTAAACCTAAGCAACAGAAGAATGAGAGAGGAAATCATAGTTTTTAATTATGTATGAAGCAGCTGCAAAGAGGAAGGGATCAATCTAATGACCATGTCCTTGGTAGTTAGAAGAGGAAGTTAATGGGCATAAACTAGCGCAAGAAAGGCTCAAATCATTTTTTTCTACTGGTAAATAGAGACATATGGTAAAGCACTGGTAAAAATTGTATGGGGAAGCTGTAAAAGACCTCCAGTGATAGGTAAGATAACCATCAGGCAGGACAGACATAGGTAAAGTTCTTCTTGCCTTGGGCCAGTGGAATGACCTGAATGACCTTTTGAAGACTTTTGCAGGCTAGTTTTTCCATTATTCTATAACCAGTTGTCCATACTTTTCAGTGAGTGTTATTGCACTGCCAAACTCCAGAAAACATACTGCTTCATCTGCATTTTGGTCCAGACATAAGCTACTACTTTGCACAAGTTACAACTGATGCCCCCATGTATGCTGACCCTCTGGCCATGTCCAGAAGCTGTGCCCTTCAGCACTGGGTTTTCAGTTAAGAGAATCAATTACTTCACATTGAGGGAAACAGACAAGCACAGAGTTAGTAGAATGCTTTCTTTCAAGACCAAATGGATAAAAAACGAGTTTTTTACTTTTTAAACTGCTTATTAAAAATGTCATTTGGCTTTAGGAGTCAACCTGGGAAAAATACCTATATCCACAAATACTTGTTTATTTTGTCATTTGTGTTGCCACTTTATAAAGCTAATAACATGCCAAGCTCAGTGTAATCCTGTCTAAATTTGGGTATAAGGATGTTAAAGAGATTGAGAGTTGCCAATAATAAAATATCTGTTACCTAGGCCAAACATTTAATTTGAAGGGTTGTCTGACCACTGTTCTTTCATTGAATGTATATTATACCTTTGCTAAGCACATATTTTTGACAGCCATCTAAGATAACCTCTGTGTGGAGGCCTGATGCTGATCTGAATAAAAATGGGACACAATTTGAGAAGCAGTATTTGTTATTGAACCTGGAGCTTAATTGATGCCAAAGCTGGTGTTCCCTAAATATCGTTTCCAGAAAAAAGTGGAATGGTTAGACATGGAATAAAACCGTGCATATGTGATGGTTCTGTCTTAAAATGAAGAGGCATAAAATATCAAGATGGAAAGAACTGCATAATGCTATAGGATGCATTCAAATAAACTCCAGGTAAAGCATCTGTCTCTTTTACAAACCAAACGCTATCTCTTGAGCTTCTTCCATATTGCCCACATGTTCCATCTATGCAGAACGAAGTTGCCTAGCTATAGTGCTTCCAGTAAATTCCTATTTATTTCAGCAAAGCTTTGTATTCAGGGTAGAAGTAGACTTGCAACACCAAATTGTGAGTACGATTCCTTGTGATATTCCAATCCATGAGGGCACCAAGTGCTGGAAGGAAAAGGGGTCGTACTGAAAGCTGGTGTTTGTGGTGGTGTATGTGCTGCGAGAAACAGTTTGCTGCAATACAGCAGCTCCTTCATGAGCTCTCCCATATGGATTTTAGGAACACTGACCTTCACATCTCCTGATCTATTTAAAAATATCCACAGATTTATAGGAAGAATGGAGGATATTTTGCTCTCTTCAGATACGCTGCTTTTTCTCCCTTATGTCTGAGGTCCTTACATTTAGACGAAAGACAAAACTATATAGGCTCAGAAAATACAGGGTCATAAAGTGTTCACAGTTTAATGTGTGTACCCTTAGCTTTCAAGGTGCATGTCCCTGGATGCCCCTAGCCTTATGCTAGAAACCACAATGTCTTTTTCAGAATACAAGCAGTTTTGTGCAAACCTAATGCATGCTCATTTATCTTGTGCCTGCCTAATAATTGTAGGGTATTTTCTAAGGCAATTACAACATTTAGCTAGTTTAATGAGTCTGAATGAGCAAACAAATCCATCTTTTAGAGGTGGCGGAACACGACTGCATAGAAAATTGTGCTGATGTTCTTGAAGTAGCAAAGATGTCTGGTGCAAAAGTCTAAAAACGTTACATGAGAAAGCTCCTATCACTAGACCTCAAAAGGTAGTTACCATGCTGGCTTTACTAGGCGAGTCTACTCTTGCTATGACAGCTGCAGGAAACCATGATGAGGCTTTCCTCATTGCTTCAGACAGCCTACTGACCCCCGAGTTGTAGTCTGTTTGCTCCTGTCTGTTACACATTGTGGAAAAGAAATTTCTGCAGCAGGAAACTATAGTTTAGAGTGCACTGGTAGTGTAGGAAGTACTACAAAACAGGCTGTGCAGTCAGTGCAATCTGAAGCCACGTGCTTGCAGTCAGTGCTTGCACTGAGCAAAGGGACATGGTGAGTAATACTGGTGATGAGAAATGATACTTTCAAATAATCGCAAACTAGCCCTGCACCTTCCTCCCCACTAAAACCATTAGAGTTGATAACTTTCTTCTAGAGGAGAGCAATGGTCAGACAAATGTGTTGAAGACCAGACCCCTAGTCATCATAAGCAATTGTAAAGTGGTATGCAGCAGAATAATTAGGCATCTTTTTCTTGAATAGATATCTTAAGATTCACTATTAAAAAAAATTCCTATGGAGAACAGTAAAAAAGTCTGCCTCAGGGGTGACCCATCTGCCTGACCCTGTGAGTAGCGTGTTTCTTATATTATGATGAAAAACACAAGACTTGTACCATCATTAGGGAACCAGGAGCATCTGAGAAGCGGGAAACAATAGGGCCCAAATCTTCTACACAGCGTGCTCAGGTGTACTGGAGTTCTAGCACATCTGGAGGAGTGGTGGCTCTGGGTCTCCTAAAGCTGGGAATAGAGGTTGTACTATGGCTTCTGCATCAGGGAGGTGTTGCCCCTACATGGAGTTCCAGCTTGAACTGCTTTGAAGCCATAGGCTGTGGCTGCCTCTGTCATAATTTGCCAAAGCCTTAGCAAGCAGCCTTTTCCACTGACCTCAGATCCATAAATCTCTCCACTCTTTCTGTTCTCTGCTTATTGCCTTTATCATGTCAGGAATCTTATTTTGCCTTCTCATGCATGTGGATGAAATCTCTGTGGATGAGACTTGGACAGCACTCTTCAAACAAAATACTGGTTTTGGATGTTTTTTTCAGATACTCCTGAAATGAGTGCAAGAGCTTATGGCTGTTGAGCCTGAGTAAGAGTTTGAAAGTCTGCTCTTCAAAGGTTTGTGATCCAGTTTATGTAAATCTTCAGCCCTAGTGCAGTTGCCAAGAGGGCCTGAAGTTCAGGGGGAAGTTTCCTGTGGTTCTTAGGCTATTGTCATCCTCTAATAATGGCCTTTATTGCCTTCCTCTAAATTTTGCTTACTTGATTGACTGCATGATTAGACCCATCATATATTTCATAATGAAACACACAAAGGGGGTGAAATCTAGCAATAATAGAGCTGGGCAAGACTTTAAGTGCACAATACACATTTTCTGCTTCAGAGATCTATGTCATTCCAAGTATTTGGTAGATGCACCAGAAGTTATTGCAAATTGGCGTACGCTGCTGTGATATGGGGAAATAAACTGAGAACGTGTTTCTAATGATACCGGTGCAGTAGTGCATAGCTGATATGTACATTTAATATTGAACTGGAAAAGAGAAGAACAGTTTCATAACTTATTCAGTAGGTACTTGATGCAAAGCACTCTTGACTTTTAAATGGAGATCAGCAGATTTTGAGATGTAGCTGACCGTATTGCAAATAGCTTATGCAAAATGTGTTTTTTAAAAGCTGTTGCCAAGCTGCAGATGAGAGTTGGTGAGTCTTGTTTATTCTATATGTGGCTTTTCTGGCACAGTGAGAAATTGGACTTGTATCTACAGCCTCATTAATAAAGCATGGGTATACTATTATTTTATTATTTGTCTGTAGATGCAAATAGTCAGGAACAATTAATAACTATTTCGAAAAAACAAATGCAGGTCATGGGTACACTTTAAGCTCTGACTGAGGACCCTGGCTATTCAATGGAACAAAATAAAAAGCACCTCCTTGCATAAACACTATGTCTCTTCCCTTTGTTCTCCTCCCACATATTTTCCCCCCCGCGCTCCTGAAAAGGACAGATCTAGGGATATTTTCTGTAAAAGTGGAATATTTCCTTCAAGAGCTTTTGAGGCTTCTAGGTGATCAATGTGAAGGCAGATGAACATTTATATGGCACCATTCCTGCTAAACTTCATGTCTGTGGGACTAGTCTTGTGCTGTATTTTTGGTCTAGTACTTACCAGTTTGTTTGCTTGTAGCTTGGAAAGCTATTATAATTGCTACAGGAGAATCAGAAGGGCAGAGGCAGAATCTGAAGCTAAGGAATAGGCCAACATAAATTCTTAGAAAGTCTTTTCAGAATAGATGTAGAAGACTGGATCACCTATGACTGTGTCTGCAGTGGTGAGGGATTTAACTGATGTTTCTCAAGCTTTTTACATTTCAATAATAGCAATAATTGTGAGCGGATGTTGCTGTGGTGTGATGTAGGGTACAGCCAGTACAAAAGCTATCCCTGCTCTCACTGTAGTGTGTAGGCCAGCACAGCTTCAGTGCACCAGAGTTACAAATTTCACCCTAGAATTCAGCAAGCTGGAAGAATTCTGAGGCTGCACAGATCAAAGTGTAGGTTCAGAGCATGGGAAAAGATATTTTAGTATATATAAAGATAATTCAACACAATCTGTCATTTAGGCTTTTCTGTTTATTAAGGGAGAGTGCAAAAAATAAATCCTTCTCTTGCTGGGAATAATTATCTCCAAATTTGGAGAAGCTTCCTCTGAACAAGATCTTTATTTAAACTTAAGTTACTTTTCTCTGTACTGCTGGTGACTTATCTAAAATGCATCACCACTCACTGGATTCTTGTGGTGAGAATAAAGCTGATAAACTTGTAGATTAGTGATTTTGTATTTACAATGGTGTATGCATGTGCACATAAACATATACAGACACCATTAAGACACATTTCATGCAGCCAGTTCTGCAAATAATATGGACAGAGATTTCATTTCTCACTTTGCTGTAGTTACCAGACTGGTCTGTCAGATTTGTCAGGTTGGTGTTTACTGATGAACACTTTATTGTGACATCAGATTTATAGTTCTGATCCTTTCATTTTCAAATGTTGCCCACAGCCAAACTGAAGGCTAAGAGATGACACAGCTGCTTAAATTCAAATGTTTTGCTGAAGTGGAAAGCCTATCTTTCCTGTCCTGTCTTAGAAAGATCCTGAAGCGTCATAGTGATGGCACTCAGCCACTTTCGTGTTGTAAAGGGTATGCCATGCTGTGGTGCATGTTGCTAACATTGCAGTTATAAAATAATTTTGGTAAATCTCTGCCTCCTCTGTAATTACTTCTCTGTGAAGGTGTGAATTTACCAGGTTTCTGTCAGCTTCTTGTGTTACAGCTGGAGGTGGTAGTTTGTGCCTCTGCCATGTGGTGTGATTGCAGCTACGCTGCTGCTCCAGTCAAACATGGAGTGCATTTACTCTTGCATAATATAAAATATAGTAATGTGAGTTTTGTACATCTCTCTTGAATCTCAGCTCTTCAGCAACTGAGAACAAAATCTCCATCTGATTTCCTCTTCCCCAATCAATACCTGTACACAGAGTGCAGTGGAAAGTTAGGAGCAGCAGAGCTTTTGGGATACTGGAGTTCAAAAGAAAGAGAGCTTGGGGATAAATTTCTGCTCTGTGCCTTTGGTAAACATGAAAAAAGTTGCACTCTTGCAGAAATATTGTTTCCTTTTTATCCATAACCTGCAGATTATACATGTGAAAACACTGGAATATTTCTAAAATGCATATGTATAGGAAAGCTGCAAAAGATCAAGGTAATAATGATACTTGTGTAGATCTTGTTTATTTGAACCTGGTATCATCAAGATGCCTACAGGACTCTGATAATGACAGGTGGCTGAATGAGCCTGACTTCTGTGGATACCAAGGACTCAGACCTGTTCTTGTGGTTTCTGCTGAGAATATTGAGAATAGGGTTTAGAGCTGGAACAGATTATGAGGCTTTCTACAATATAGGCACTTGCACTGTTGGGGGTGTAGAGAAGACCCTTCTTGTACATTTTTTTCATCCATATCTTGAATGTGAGGTCACAGTCTGTCCTTTTGCATTTTACTCATGGATATGACCATTGCAATCCTGAAATTTTTTGTTTCAATGGAGTTGCTTGTGTGATCCTCTACAAGATCACGACTCCAACATTTTGAAAAGCCCATTCTCCAAAACTGGATTTTTTTTGTTTCAAAACAAGATAAATTAGTAGGGCCACAGATGCAGACCTGAATGAAGCTGGAGAGAGAGACATTTACGACAAAAAATATTGGCAGGATCAAAACAACAAAAGGCTAAATTTAAATCTGCATTGCTTTATTCAAATGGATTTTGAAACATTTACCAGCAGCTTTGAAATGTTGCCAGTGGGCTGTTCAAAATAATAACAAGCAATGATTTCTCACTTAGACATCACATATATAAAGGTAAAAAGAAACGCCTCAAATTTCCAGCATTTCTTTACACCTCCCCGTCCCCCGCCCTGTCCCGGCCCTGGCCTTGGCAGCAGCAAACCTACTGTCTGCTTTCTCACCAATAACTGCATTTTCCCCCCTTTATTCATTGTGCTTCTTGTTAATGATCTCTTGCTGGCTGCTGTCTTCTTTTTTGAGAAAACAAAGAGCCTCGAAGATAACGGATAGAACACAAAGATAACGGAAAGAACAGCAGAATAAAAAATATCAATGCATGGCTCCGGGGCTGGTGTCGTCACCACAATTTTGGTTTTTTTGATAAAGGGATGGCCTACATGGCACCAGGAATGCTCACCTTAAATGGGAGACACCTCTCTCAAAGGGGGAAAAGGGTCTTTGCCCA
>JAVSBS010008705.1:104842-158132 GCA_033124195.1 Coracias cyanogaster
AGCACTGGAATGGGCTGCCCAGAGAGGTGGTGGAGGCCCCATCCCTGGAGTCATTCAAGGTCAGGCTTGATGAGGCTATGAGTAACTTGACCTAGGTAGGTGTCCCTACTCATGCAGGGAGGTTGGACTAGATGACCTCTAGAGGTCCCTTCCAGCCTGAAACGTTCTATGAATCTATGATAATTGTTTTATTAAATGTATGTAAAATTGTGGTAGGTCAGCCCTGTGATACACCACCCTTGACAGTTTCTCTTGACACTTCCCTCTGTTGTAAAAATAGAATTACTTGGTATTGTGGTAAGGAATGAGTGAGGGGGTGAAGAGAGGCTCTTATATGAGGTGAAGTCAGGGACACGCCTGCTCAGCACAAAAGAAGAGATGCCCATTCTAGATACTTTGTGTTACAGAAAATGATGGTCAAGTCTGAGGTGATTTAGCTATGACAGACTTGAAGCCATTTCCAAAGTACCTTGAAGGCATTCCTTAAAAAAAAAGATGACGATGGATTTTGATGGGGTTTTTTCTTACCTATTTGCTGCCAAAAGAGTTGTGTAGATCTTGGCTGATGGCCTGTAGCTCTCAGGGAGACTGAGAGTTCATGTTAAGAAGATCACAAGAGCATAGTTTAAGCTTGCATATTCATCTTTTTTTGACGTGTCATACATCCTGTACTTCTGGAGTCTATCAACTGCAATTACAATAATGCAAAATGGTCCTCTGCATTTTGTTTCTTATGATCATTTATGTACATAAAACATATGTAACTCTGGTTGGCCAACAGTGCTTGTGATTTACTCATTCCCTACAAAAAAGAGGAGAAAATTATGACCAGGTTGTCCTGAGAAGACTTTACTAAAGCCTTTTGAAATGTCTGGTCAGTGAGTGCCCATTTAGGGGTCAAAGTCTGGGTTTATTGGGTGAATCCTGAATCTCCAGGCTTTACTTATTGAACTAGTTCATTAAAATTTGGATGCACTCTCTGTGTCAGGGCTTTGGCTCCCTTTGGATGCTTTACATTTGTCTCTAGCTTATGACTCTCAGTCTGCTCAGCCTGTCTGCTCTTGAACTTGCCTTGGGAAACTCTGGGTAGCATTGCCAAGTGTGCATCATCTAAAGGAAGAGTTACTTATTTTTTGTCTCTGTGATGTGCTGTTAAGATAGAAAAAGAAAATTGAGCAGGGGTTTTGAGATGTGTAGAAGTTTAGGGAAACATTCTGCAGATTTACTGAAATAGTTTAGAAAAGCAGTGGCTTTTCTTGATATCGCAATTGACAGAATCATGTGTCTTTAATTCAAGATGTGATCTAAATGGGATTACAGTAGGTCACTCTGAGACTTTGTTCAATTTCAGAACCAGGATCTCTGTTCTATGGGTATAACAATGTCCTGGTCAGTTCAGGTGGTATCTGTGAGGCTCACCTAATATCCCGCACAGAATAAAGAACAGGGAAGAATTAGAGCAATTCCTTGTATGAAGCAAGTTATCCACTAGGTGCCAAGAGATGAGCTGCATGTGGTGTATCTACCAGCTGTTGTTGGGGTGATACAATAGAGAAGTGAATCAGGACAGGCGGTGACCCTGGCTCAGGTTTTAAATGGAATTTAGGCATCATTTAAAACTGCAAGGCCCAAGTGACTCCTGGGTCTGTCTGGTTTTGGAGCTGATTTATACTTCTGAGTGCAAAGCATGTGTCTACACCATGCAAAAGGAGGAGGTGAAAAGACTCCTGAGTTAGCAGAGATGGTGCTGGAAAAGGAAAATATGCAGCTGCATTAGTATGGTGCTGTAATGGATCACGCAGGAACTGCTAAGTTGCTGTATGGATGCAGCTATGCTGATTCTTGGGTTTAACTGTGGAGCTGGGCTGTATGGAGATCCCGCTTTATGGTGGTGCTACCTTAGATGTTTTGAGCTGCAATGTGTCTATTGCTCTGGTTTTCCAAAATGCTTCTGAAAAATAATTTTGCTGTTCCTATGTGGTTTAGACCTTGCAATACCATCAGAAGCAACTCTTGTGTATTTTATAATCTGGGCCAAGTGATCTTTCCATTTGGGGAACTCGACCTTTTAACATGTTTTTAACTTGGGGACCAAAATGAGTCAGAAAATACTTCTTAGCTGTGTAATTTGCTAAATAGTTCTTGTAGCTGGGATTTTCTAATGTTGTTCACTTTTGAATGTAATCTTGATGGCAAAGGCTATTCTATTCCAGGAATAAACTACTCTCAGAGGACAGTGACTGTTAATGTTTCTACCATTACCTTCCTATGGTGGAGGATAGAAGCTATCTTTTCACCATAAATTGGGGATTTTTTTTTTTTTTTCTCGTATAAGCATATTGATCTTGAGATAACTAGCCCACTGTAAATCCAAATCAAAACAGAAAATCACTCCTTTCTCTCTGCCAAAAAAAAAAAAAAATCTGCTTCTAGTCTTCCCCTCCTCATCAGCAGTCTGATGACTGTTTATACATCTGACTGTCATTACATATACTGAGATAAAATTAAGCCACGCTTCTTCTTTGTTACTTATCTCAATGTAAAATCCTGTTTTGACATAGCAAAAAGTATATTTTACTGTTATTATTCTCTTCATTTAAGGGAGATTGTCTGGTCATGCAGGGTATGGGAGGGTGTTTTAGTGACCCTATATAAAGGGACATAATACAGCAACATGCAAATTTTGGTCAGCTAAGGGATTGCCAACTGTTTTGTAGGCCAGTCTGATTGCTCATTAGTGTTTCTATCACTGAAGATCACGAACAGGCTGAATTCAGCTGCAGCAAAGTCAAAGCCTATCATGACTCAGTAAGGCTGCATTAGAAAATAATGTATGAAAATAGATGGCACCAGACACTGATAGGAAGATGTAAGGAAATCCAAATGGGTAACTGCATGTGGAGCCTACTTGAATGATATGCTCAGAGTATGTGCAAAGTGAGACTGGTAGGACTCTTGTTTGGCTTTGGAGTTAATGTATCGCTTCAAGCAGGTGTGTGTGTGATTGGCTTTGCATGCAGAAGTAAATCTGAGTGAGAGGGGGATGTTTAGATGGGAAATGGAGTTCGCAGTCAAGCTTTATTGCTCATGTGTAACCATTATGCCTCAATTTGCCACCTACAACATAGATCTAAGAGTGCCCTCCATCCCTCAGGTATGTTGTGAGTGCGAGAACAGATGAACACTCTGACAAGGTTTGTTAGAACAAGATTAAACTTTAAAAAAAAATTATTATTATTTTACACAGCACATTATTTTCAGCCTTCACTTGTACTTGTGCGTTCTGTGTTGTTACTGCATTTGCCTCTGAAGTTTCATTTAAAACATCTTCACAATTCAAAATGAAACTGTCAATTTTTTCTCCATTTCACCTAGGTTTGATGTGAAACTGCAGACTTCTCATGGCTCTTTAGATCACAAAGCCCTGCTTGAGGCTGGGCCCCAGTTGACTGAATAGTTATGCAAACATTAGAGAATTTTCCCTTGAGCTAAGTTTCACGTTTGCAATGAAACCTGAACTGAGGCAAATTTGGTGTGGTTTTCATTGCAAACGTAGGCAATGCAAGAAAGCTGTGCATTTTCCTGTCTGCCCTCTGGAATGATCTAATTTTTCATTTTTCTCAAGCCTCCTATGTTAATGCCATAGCAGAGTCATTGTTTACTTGCAGTTTAATATCTCCATGTTAGCCATTAGGTAGAGTGTTTGCTGTAATTTTGCAAGGCATTTTTACTAATTTGGGCAATTAGATTTCAACTGATGGTTTGCATATTAAGATTTTAGCCAACATGTGAAAAAGTCTTCTTTTTCTTCTTGGCATAGTCTGAAAACCCAAATGTACTTTTGTTTGTTTGTTTACAAGCATGTGTCATTTGAAACAGAAGGCCAGCTGATTAGTGTGAATGTCTAGTCCCCTTCTGCCAGATTTTATATTTCGTCTGGAGTGGCGGATGGCTGTTGTTTTCGTACATTGGCAAGAAGTGTAATTACACAGAGCCCTTCCACCCCCTTATGGCACACTTGGAGTGTTTAGTGCTGCGCTTTTCAGTCCATGGAAATCTGTGCTCGATGCACTGCCAGCTCTGAGCAGTGCTGATTGAACTTCTGCCACCAGCAATAATTCTCAAGAGTTCTACCTACAGTTCCCCAGTTGTACAATGTATATAATATGCAAGGTCTAGGTTGTTCTTCATAGTTTTGGGTTGTTGTTGTTTTTTTTTTTAATAGGAAAATGATTTTTGGTTTCCTGTTCCATTTCAGTTCCTTTTTCAGACAGCTAAGAAATATTAATTGCTTATGCATCTTACTAGCCCACTGGAAATCCTGAACCTTCCCCCCACCTGCCTTCCCTCCCTCCGTAAGCACAAAAAGGAGTACTTGTAAGCTAGCACATGAGTCGGTAATCTTGATTTATTGAGCTGAGATACCTTTGTCTGTATGTGATTAGAGGCAAATTAGGAAATATTGTTGGTACTAGTTTGCAACCCCAGATGATGTAGCTTTGAACAGAAAACAGACTAGAAAAGTTTGCAGCAGTCCTGAAGCTGTAGAAGCTGCAGCTGTTCCTGCCCCGTGCTCTGTCAAAGGCTCTCCCCTTCAATGGGGTTTGAAGAAAGCAGCGTGTGCTCTTAGTGACTTCCAGGCATCGTCTAATCCATTATCTTAAATTTCTAGGGGAAGTGGTGCATTTACACTGAAACACAAGAGTTAGCAATGGCGTGGGCAAGGTGCAGACAGTTTTCTTTTACAGGTCTTGCTGTGGTAAGGGAGTTAGCTTGTCAGAGGGATATGCTGGGAGGCTGAGGTTTATGTCTGGCCCTTGTAAAATGCTAACTGAAAGTACTGGTGAAGTACTACTTATCTAGCAGGACAGTTAATAGTGCATTAGTCTCCGAATTATTTTATCCCTTGCTAGCTAAGGATTTATTATAGAAACACAGGAGCTGTGAGTCTCCAGATCTGGCTGTTTGTGTCCTGGTACCCAAGGGGCAATGAACATCCAGTGCATTCCAGCAAGAAAACCTCTTTACGAGCAATTGTTCATTGCACAATGTCGTACAGAGGGTATAAATTGGACTGACTATTGAAGGGAATCAGTTTATGTTCTGAAACATTGTATTTAGAGACTTATTTAGATAGAAAATGGTCCTATTCTTTTTATTTATAATGTACAGAATGTTACTAATGTTTAAATGCATTAAAGTGTTCTCATTCAGTAAAGTATATGCACAGCAACCCTTAGTGGGGATTTTTCAGTTTTATCCCTGTGCTCCCAGAGGTAGAAATGGGGCTATTTGGACTGGGAGCAAAACAAAGCTCATAGGACAAGGTCATTTACAAACTTATGGACATTATTCTTGTTTTCCAATGCATAATAACCAAACATTCTTGTTACCTCATCCCTCTTCCTCCCTTGTCCTCATAGCTAAGTGACCTTTCTCTGTCCCAAGTCTTTCACATGAATATAGTTAGTCTTTGAGGTGAATGTCCATACAATGCAAGAAAGAGAAGGCATCACAGTGATGAAGCTATAGGTTTACAGTTACTTTTGAGCATGTAACAAACTCATAAAAGCATACAAATACATACATTTATGCTTATTACAACTCAGTATAGACACATTATTTTGTACACTATCTTCTGCCCAAACATCTTACATTGTATGATGGTTCATCAAACAGCAACAGCACAGCATGCTGACCCTCTGTCCCCCCCCCCAATGTTTGTTTATGCAAGTGTTTAGGTGAATTAATGCTAATTAAGCATGCAATGTTAAGATAAGGGGTAGATGTAAGAAAATTCTGTAGAACATTAATGGAAGAGCTTGTTTACTGGTAGTCATAGAGAAAAGCACATCAGGCCACAATGTGCTAGCTAAATACATGTAGAGCATGTATGTACTTAGGCTGTAGCTGTTTAATGAGAGCCTGATGATGCCTTTTTATCCATCTGCCCTCCAGCCTGGCCACGCAGGCATGGGAGAAACCGAAACATGCAGAGGATGTCTCTGCAAGCACACTTTCCTTCAAGTATAGAGCCTTGTTCACTTTTAAAGGCTGCAGTTAGTGACATCTAATAGTATTGGGAGAACAGAGATCTGCCATTTTTCAACTTTCCTTGGCTGGTTTGCTGTTTAGTTAATATTGGCATCGTTTTGTATGGTTGTGGGCTTGTTGGGTGTTTTGTGGTTTTTTTCTTTTTTCTTGGTTGTTTTTTTCAGTTGATCTTCCCCCTTTCCCTCTCTTTGTCTCAGAACTCTGAACCCTGTTCCTGCTGCTTCACCTCCAAAGCTTACACTAAATCCTTTGTCATTTCCATTGCAATGGAAAAATTAGAATTGACACATGACAAGTCTGTATGATTATTATACCACACCTGGATTGTCTGCATACTTTTGCAGTGTTCACTACTCTGCAACAGGGAAGGAAACAGCCTTTTATCAGTACCACTTTACACACTTTTCATGAAGAAGCTAAAGATCTAATAGCATGAGATAAAGATCCTCTGTTAAGGTATCTAATGTTTTCCTGCATTTATTCACATGAGCTTTGCAATTTGCTATAAGTTCTCAAAACCACTTGTAATTCTGAAATTTTTATGTAGTCCCATGCTTGTTTATGCAGACTTGTGCTGAAGTTCATATACCTCCACTGAATGACACAAGCTGGACACAATTCTGTCCGCAATTTTTCTTCTGTAGGGTTTTTCTTTAGCTGCTCAAATACTGGGGGAACTTCAGCTCTGAATAGTTTTTTAATGTTTAATGGAGTTCAAAGATCTCTGGTGCAAAGATATTTGCTTGCAGTGTCCACTTTTGTTTCTGTAAGAATTACAGATAAAAGAGGTTCTAACACTTGTAGAATATTTAATGTTTCAGATTAGCTTTATTAGCTCATCTTTGGGCTCATCAGATCATTTGCTTTCTATGAATCTCTTTTCCTGCCTCCCTACACCCACCCATTGGTTCCTATGGTTTTTTATCTTTTTTTTTTTTTTAATTGACGTACATCTTGGCTATTTCTTTGCTGCTTAAATCAGAATTTCCCTTGATTTAAGATAGTAAACAGAACCAAGGACAACATGGAAAACATCTGAAGAGATTAATGCCAGCTGCAACCATGTTAGCAGCGCAGTTTATATTTAGAGGGGAAGCGTGCTGGAGAGGAGGTGAAGAGTTCAGGGTGGGATTCAACCTGAGTGCTTGCATCTGAGTGAGGAAGGACTGACTGCTGCAAGAATTGAGCTCATGTACTTGGTGCTGCTTTCAGTCTGTTAATGGGGCTTTTCCCTCTGCAGCCTTAGAAAAGCTGCCTGGAAAGCAGAAGATGGACCAACACTCACCCTTTTTCTAAGAAGCCACAAGTTCAGACAAAAGGAGCTTTTGATGCTCTCTATTCGTGCAAGTTATCTGGCATAAACCTGACTCTTAAATCTTTATCCTACTCAGTGGACCACAAGCCTCTGTACTTCCTGTGAGTTTTCCTGTAGTGATACTTACTTGTCCCCTTTTAATGTGTGTTGATCACACACACCAAAATTCATGGCTTTATTCCTACAGCTCCCTTGTCATGGAGGGAACTATTTATGGATCCCCATGCTACAGATGAGACATTGACACTAACAGAGCAATCATAAAACAAAATTCCAGCAGAGCAAGAACAGGGCAAGCCTCTGTTGAGTTTTGATAGAAACATAGTTGAATTGTTACTCTTTAATAGGTTTTGAATACAACTATCATATTAGTTGGCTTTGTTGCAATATTTCCTTAACTTTTCGCTGATCACTTCCAGAGGAAAAAAAAAATCCAAGGCTTTTTTCAAACATTACACTACATCTGCTTCTTACATAACAAGTATCAAAAGAAAGGTTTTTTTCAGACACAGTTTAAAAAAAACAAATGCACATTGTCAAACATTTATTAAAAGGTCTTTTTTCATATATTTTTGAAAAAAAATTAGAATGAGATGTAGTGATAAGGAAATGTTCTTTCCCCAATATTGTTTGTATGAATATATTATTGAAAGGGAAGATTGGAGGTTCCAGTTAGTGTAAAACTGGAAACCTTGAATTAATAGTTTTGTAATATTATGAATCAGAAAGGTAAGAAAATCATAGCTGCCTGCCTGTTAGCACAGCAGTTAGTCTAGCATCTGGAAATGGGAAAATAAAGCTGTTACCTCAAATGATGCCATTTATTAGATGAAGGAAGAGAAAACTTTAAAATAATGGCCCGGAAGCAGTATAACTAAACATTTTTTTGTTGTTATTATTTTAATTATGTATTTGGGGAGACTGGGGTGAGAAGGTCTTATGCCTTAATATATGAGGAAAAGACCTGTCTTAATTGCATCAATATGGTTTAATGGCAAAGGACTCTATAACCACAGCAATATCCATTACCTCCTAAATCAGACTTTTTAAATTTCTGAAAAGATTAAATCTGAGTGGAAGCATACACATTTCTGTCAGCCAGCTCTTCCTGAGGCTTCCTAACTTTCCTTCTCCGCACCCCCTGCACTGCCTCATGTGAAGGCATCCTGCGCTGAAAGGGTTAAGAATGCACAAGGGTGAGTCTCATAGCTGAATTTATCTTGGTAACTCAAGATCTTCATGAATGTGGAACACTGTTACTACCACAGCTATTCTTGTATTGGCTTCCCCACCAAGTCCTGACACGCTTTCATCCACGCGACTTCTTGAGTTTCACTCCAGGGGGAAGTTTGGGGGAGATCTGGTGACAAACAGGCCTCAATCCCTTGCATGCTTGCTGAATCGAGTTGTTTATATTTTCCACACATCCTGCTTTTGTTATGCTGGAACTTTTATTTCCTGGTACTTCACTACACTCTTGTGTACCAATTAATATTGCAAATTATTTTAGAATTGCCATTAGAAAGCAGAAAACAAGTGTGAACCATGAAATTTTATTTTTATAATCTAGCATTTAAGCAAGCAGGTAGACAAAAGAAAATGCTTGCGCTCACAAATACAGGGGATTGACGCATTTAAACATGGACTCTTTGCAGATGACAAGTATAGAGCTTCATTATTGTAGGATCATGATGGAAGGCTGAGCTTTTCCTTTAGACTTGGCAGTTCCTGACAATCCTGTTGATCTTCCAAGGGACAATGAATGCTTCTATGAAGAAAGCAATTTCTGATCTTTATCACATGAAAAAAAAAAAAAATTATTCTATTTACTGTGGATGCTGCCTCATACCAAAAGCTGATTCAGAAGATGCTATGGACTTGGTAGAAATTAAAAATGCATTTCTGCAAACTATCTCCCTGCCCTGTTCTAAATCTTCTTATACATTGGGTTAAATCCTAGCTCCTAAACATTTTTGTTCCTGCCTAAATAAAGAACTCATAGCTAAATTATCTTGTAATTTTTCTGGAGGACTTTAAGTTAATCTGGAAAAGATATGAGTATCAATATTTTCAAACTAAACTTTAATACCTAAAAAGAAGTACTCAGAAGTATCCAGAGATGCTGAATATCCATTTTTGAGAGTGAAATAATTATATGCTTCCTCGTGTCTAAAACTGGTTATCTCTTCAGTAGGAAAGTTGTGAACTTGCATGTGCTCTCATTCTGAGAAGTGCTTTGAGATAGGTGGATGTGAAGTCCTGGAGAGCTGTACCATAAAGTTGTCCTAAATAAGCAGAATTTTTTTTTTTTTTTAGCAGGAGACAATATTTTTAATCTGTTCCCTCAAAGCTGGAATGATGTTTGTTCAACTGCTAACATGATTGTGGTGAAAGATAGAAATAACATAAAAAGGGAAAGCAAGTGCCTTGATGAGCTTGGTAGTGAATACATCCAACAATGTTGCTATTATGAGGAGACTTCCTTTTTTGGGAAAAAAAATTTCTACTCAGCACAACATCAGCAGAAGTTCCTTTCCTTCCCAATTCTGTGCAAGAAGAAACTTCACAGTTTATTAGGCTGTGGTCTTTTCAGTAAGCTGATATAAGCAATGCTGACTACATGCCCTACCCACCAGTATGTGGTCAAGTGTGTATTAATAAAGAAGAAAACTCTTGGTGGTTTGGCCCAGATTCCTTTGGCTCTCTAGACGGTACTGTGCTGCATGTGGGAATGGGAATTGAAATGCTCTGAAATCCTACTATGACTGATTGCAGTTTTAGGCTACTAGGAAAGGGGTGAGAAAGGAAGCTCTCACTCTGCAGACAGACGTCTCTACTGATTTCTCAACAACTAACGTTGCTTGAGATCTCCTCTCAATAACAGTCTCCTTCTCAGGGTAAAATTTGGCAGATTGGTTTGAAAACAAGTCCAGCAAAGGACAGCGGGAGTGGGGGAATGCCTAAACTCCAGTGCATTTCTCAAGGGCAACGTGGAAGAATGCTACTGATTTCCCTCTTCTGCATCTCTCTAAGTTTGTCCCATCTGAGAGCTCTTCGGTGGGATGTTGCAATTGACTCGTTGCTCAGCTGGGATGGGTTGCAGAGGTCCCAAGATCAAGGATGACAATATGGGTCTTAATGGTATAAATGCCAGCTGATAGTGTCAACAGGAGTGAAAATTACATAAAAATGATTCCACCTTCTGTACCCTAGGAGCAAAAGTCTAGTAAAGAATGTAAAACCTGAGGTTTGTTATTATAATTTAAAAATGAACTATAATGAAGGCAAGATTCCTTATTTGGCAAGATCCTAGTAATTAATGAATGGAAGTGAAAGCTCCTCAAAGGACCTTTATCTTTTTATCTTTGCTGAATCTGTTAGGCATGGAGGTCATAAGAAGGGGCTACTCACACTTCAGTGTTCCTGTTTGTCTAGATGGCCTTAATGCATGCTAGGGTGATAGGGTCTGAGTACAAAATTGTGGTGAGCTTGAGTGTACTTACTGAAAGATGTGCCCACCAAGGGACACCTCTGAGGGGCTTGGCTTACCTCAGTGAGGAGGTGTGGGAGTTTCTATATCTCATCCCCTTTGAAATTACAATGCTCTTGAGCATCCTGTCCTGTGGCCTGATTTTCCCAGGTTGCAGACACCAAAAGCTGTAAAAGTTTGCTTTAAATTTGAATCTTCTCTGCCGTGGAACAGCACTTTGCTGCCTTGCCTGGAAAAAGACAGTGGCTTCCCTATTCTGGAGGCCATTAGCAGCTTTGTCCTCCGTCATCATATATCTAAGTACTGGAATGAATGTGATACACAGGCTGTTAGGAACAAGAAATCAAAGGACAGACTGAAGTGGTGAATGAGAGTGAAATGGACAGAAAGCTGCACTGTGAGGATGGTACATGGGCTGTTAAAGTCGTTGTTGTGAACTTACGCAGGGCTAAGGCTTATTTTTGTGTAAGTCACGGGGACATCTAGCACATATTTAGTACATTGAGTTGGGTTAAGTCATGTGGAATCCTAGTTGCTGCACAGTATTTTCAAATACCCTTTGTAATGTAAAAGAAGAAAAATGAAGCTGTGTATTAAGTAAATTTGAGAATATATGCTGTGGTACCTGATACTTTCTTCAGACTCTGCATCTACAGGGGATTCTTTTCAGTAAGCTCATGCTACTCATCCAACAAGTGCCAACTCTTTTAGAAAACTCACTGTATTAACCAAAACCAAACAGCTCCCCGTGCCCAAACAGAGAGCTCTTTAAAACATGAAAGCTGTTTTGAACAAGCTGACTACCCTTTAGTTTTCTCAAAAGCTTAGTATTTAAAAAGAATGTATCTGATTCATCTCAGCACTACAGGTACAGGTCCACAGAGCCTGAGCCTAAGAGCTGTTGGAGCAGATCTTCAGGTGCTGTGAATCAAAGCAGCTCTCCTGACACAAATGTAATGCCAGCCTGTGCCATCTTGGGATTTGTATAAAAGCAGATCCCTGTAATAGAAAGCCAAAATAATGTTCTAACTGCCTTCTGTGATTCTATGATTCTGAACCTTGGCTAATTTTGGTGATTTTTCCTTTTGTTAGCTGTTCTGACTTCTTATAGGCTAATGGTGCTTGGAGAGGGAAAAAAAAATTGAAAAGAGGAAAGTAAACCAAAACCATCTATTTTGAAATTATATGAAACAGCTGAGTTAGTACTGCCAAATTCATATTTTAGAGCTGATGAACAATTTGTCTGTCCTGAATTCCGTCTTTTTTTTTTTCTTTCAAAATGTTCTTTTAGTGTTGCAGCTTGTGAGATCACGTAAATTCCTATAAGCATGTCCTTTTCTGAACTGTTATGCTGTACTTCTCCTTCAAGAGATGCTGCTTAGACACTGATGCAGGACTCCTCCACATACGTGCCCCTCTGGTCTTCTCTCCCAGAAGGTTCTTTTTGCTCTCTTCTGACCCTTTTGCTGTTGTGAATGAACAGAATCAAGTCCCATTTGGCCAGTTAAGAACTCATCAGGTGTAAACCAGTGGAGTAACTACTACAATGTCTCTCTCTTTCTCTTTTTCTTCCCCTTTGAGTCAGCAATGTTTCAGAGCCAGCAGCAGTTATATAGTGCTCTGCTCGCTTTCAGCTGATGGATGTATGGTTCTGGTGTGAGTGTAGCTAGGTGATATTTGCTAAAATAGTCCATGTGGCTGAAAATACACAAGTTCCTTCATGGCAGCATCTGAAATGGCTGGAGACTTAGCCTCTCTACCCTGCACTATTTGCAGTGGCTAACACCTGCTGAAGGGTATGAACTTCTCTGTGCTCCCACTTGTGCTTCTCTTGATACAATTTCTCACTACCACTTTTGGTCAAAATGAGCTGGTTTGGCATGGACCAATATTTAAATTGCTTAAATTGTCTGGGCTTTTGAATGAAACAGGCTAGGAATGACCAATGAAGTAGCTCATCCAGCAGATCTGAGATAGCAATAACCCTTGGTAGAAGGGCAGTGATGAGTAACTGGCAGTGGGTTAGAGCCTGTAGCCTCCTCAGATGGCACTACTGCAACTAGAAGAAGGTGACTATGGACAGCCCAGCTGTCCAGCTTCTGCCAGTGAGTTGGTGGCTCATGTTCACTACTAGATCCTTGCCTTTGTTCCCTGGGTATGTCTATGAGGGGGTGCTGCTCAGTGTGTTTACCAGGCTACACAAAATGCAGCAGTCCTTTCTCTTCTTTTCTCTCAGAATAAAAGTATCAATGAATCTGGAGGAACACCCTTAATGAACTGCTGGCAACACCAAAACAGTGTCACTTTCACTCCACTGTGGTGCAAGATGGAACTACAGATACCCTGAACCAAACATTCACTTTTATCCTGCTTCTAGGATCTCAACCCATTGCATTGCCGCTTGGTTTTCCAGAGAGAAGAGAATAGAAAAGAATTTTCCCTCTCTTCTTCCTCCTTGACACCTATTTTGAAAGATGCTCTAAAAGTTCTCTCCTTTACCTTCCTCCATTCCCTCTCAAGAATGAAACTGCACTTAAAGCTTCCTCTCTTCTCTGAACAGTCTTAAAATCTCTTCCTTTCTTTAGTCAGCTGATAGCTAACCCCTCTTCTCACTAAAAGAATAAGAAGTTACTTCAGCAATATCGTCCTAGAAACCTAAGGGGCTGTATCTAACACTTCTCTGGCAGTACCAGCAGAATTTACAGTTTGAGTGTCTTACATCACTTGTTGTTGTGTTTTGCAGAGAACTACTGAAATGACAAAAATAATCCAGGAGCTCTCATTTGTTGTTCACTATCTGACATTTACATTTCTGTTTCTGTCATAAACCCTGACCAACCAGGCTTTAGTCACATTCATGTCTGATTGCTACATCTCTCAGATCCAGTAGCAGTCACACAAATGTTAATGGAAGATTTTTCTGCACCAGGCCTTAGCATAGGCAGAGGAAAATCTTCAGAATTTGTCTTGCTGATTCCCTCTGTTGGTAACAGCTTCCTGGTTTTCTCTTCGAAACTTCCAGCCTCATTTATTTAAATGAGAATTGAATTGCTAATCTTTGCAAACATTTTGACTGAAGCTGGTTATGCTGATAGCTTTTCTGGCATGATTTTTGTACAGACTAATCTGTTCTCACTTGCTTGGGCTAGTGTGATCCCTAGGGAGTGTTTTGCAGGTTGGGATTGGTGGATGTGCATTGTACTCACTCAGCTCCCCTGCCCTGGTATGCTTCTCCCCCTGCAGCCAGTCTGAACAAGACCCCAGCTCCTGTGGGGAACAGTGGTGTAAGCACAGCTAGCTACTGCTATGAGGTCCCCTTGACAGGAATAGTCCTCTTCACCTGTGGTGGATCTCTCTGCAGTCCATGGAGAATACACAGGACTGAGCACAAGTCTTTGATCTCGCTTGTTTCTTAATCAAAAATAGCAGCAAGCAAACCGTGGTTGGACTGTCAGAATTTTGGTTTTAGTCTTGTTTCTTGAAAGTTTGAGTAATATGGATGCAAGCTAGAGCACAGGAAGTTCCACCTCAATGTGAGGAGGAACTTCTTTACTGTGAGGGTTACAGCGCACTAGAATGGGCTCCCCTGAGAGGTTGTGGAGTCTTCTTCTCTGGAGACTTTCAAGACCCATCTGGATGTGTTCCTGTGTAACCTGCCCTAGATTCTATTGTCCTGCTTGGCAGGTGGGTTGGACTCGATGATCTTCAGAGGTCCCTTCCAACCCCTAGCATTCTATGATTCTATGATGATTCTATAATACACCTTAATTTTCAGTGAAATTAATTAAAATCTCATTGCATCCATGTCATTGACATTTTTGGAGTCTACAAATAAAATTGGAAGGGTATTTCTACCCCATACACCAGAAAGAATCACAGGATTCTCTCCAGGGCAGCCTGAAGCCTGTATTTCTTTATATAGTGTGTGAGATGCTATAGCTAGGTGTAGCCCCTAACTGTGGCACATTGCAGAGTGTGTTTAGAAGTTGACAGCAATATTCTGAGACTCCTTCAGGCTTTCTTAGAAAATGTACCTTGTTAACTAGGTATGTTTTAGGTAAGTTTTCCTGTTGTCAACACTACACAACTGTACATTCAGGAGCTGGAGTGAAAACCAAGATGCAAAAGGAAGTGAGTACACTGATGGTATCCCTTAGCTAAAATAGCAGATGCATTATGCAGATCAGCTCCAAAAAGGCTAAACATGTGTCCAGGGTCACTGCTTCACCCTTGGCTGACTGAGATCCTTAGGGGAATTTTGGTCTTGCCAGAGTGTATTTAGAGCCTCTGTGAGTTGCACATCATTTCCCAGGTGCCTCTTGTTTTCTGTAGTCCAGCTTGAGGCTCCATGTTCCAAACTGCCTCTTTCATAGTCAGCTTTGGCACACTGCTGCAGAAGTATTCTGTGTTTTCACGGACCCTCCACACAGAAAAAAACCCAACTTGTGTTCCTGAAAAGAGACTGCAAATGAGAAGGGTACTGCTGCAAATATAGATGTGCATTATCAGGTATTGACAAATTCCTACCGATTACTGTTTAGATTATAAATACATCTCTAAAAGGACAATAGAAGGAATAAATGTCACAGTTTTAGAAGGGAAGCAGCTGTTGCACAATTTCAGCTTGTCTTGATTACAAATGAGAAGAATCTTACTTTAGTTATAGAAACACCCTGGAAGCATTATAATTTTTTCCTCTGCCTCTTCCTATCTTTCTGAATAAGTTGCTTCCCACCCCAGAATGGTCAGTGCCGCCCCTTAATTTACAGTTAGGAATGCAGACATGAGGGAAGACGAGAGGATGAAATATGGTGTCAAGTTTGTATCTGCTCACATTTCACACACTAAGGAGACAAGCCCCTTTGGCCAGTTGCCATGGGGAATTTTCTTGCAGAAGTAAATAACTCAGAACAGAAAGAACTGAGATTCATACTACCCCAGCTGCAGAATGTCATTAAGTCTCAAAGGATGCTATGTGCATTGTGAGAATGGAATTTTGTAATCTGCCTATAACTGTAGTTGCAAAACTATGTTTGAGCTTAAACCTTTATTTTGAACTTTTAATTATTGGCTTGTTTCTTACATGCTGATTAAAGCACACATTGTCTTAAAGATAGATTCTATTTTTAAACCATAAAAAGGTTTAGATTTGATGTTTCCATAGCAGATGAGTAGCTGATATTTTGTTTTCTTGTTTATTCCTATGCCAACTGGACTCTAATCTCCATTTCCCAATTCACTTTTTAAGCATGCTTGAAAAGGGAATTAAATCTACCCAGGCACTCAAAAGATCATGTAGATGGCTTTTTATTTAAAGTGTCATTCATTACATGACTTTCTGACCCCAATAACCTTCACAAACTTGGGGAGAAGGGTTGGTTTTGGTTGTTTTGTTGTTTTTTTTTTTTTTTTCGAAAATGTCTAAGAAGAGAAAACACAAGCACTTCCCTTCCACTACTAGTTAGCCAGTTCTTCTTCAGTCTGAGTTATGTGAGTGTGGCATCCATGAAGTTGGCCCTGGTGTACATGGGAGGAGACTCACGCTGTGGCTTCATAGTATCAGAGGACAAAATATCTTCTGCTTTGGTGGCATTTCTTGTAGTGCTAGTACCTCAGCTCAGATTTGGTGAAGAAATGGGGAAGATGTATGCTTTTAGCACTGCTTACAAGTCAGCATTTGAAATAAAACTTGTTAGCTGGATAAAATATATCTGCTAGAGAAAGACATTTTTAAAGTTGCCGTTTAGTTGGTTTCTACATCTCTGGAATAGCATACAACGGCACAACTTACGTTGCAGCTTTTCTTTGAGTATTCTGGTTGTGGTCTCTGTGGCAGTAGGTGCCACAAATTGCTTGGAGAAAGGCTGATGCCTGTGTAGCTGCAGTCATTAAACCAGGGGTTCATACAGTGCTTTGCATAAGTGCATTGAGCAGCCCATGCAAGGATGTTTTAACTGAGGTGGGCCTTGAACCTATTGTTAAGACTGTAGTGACTGCAGGGTGCCTGGATAGCAGCAGGGGATGCGTCTGCTGACTGAAGCCCAGAGACCTGTGGCCCCATGGCTCCCACTGACCTTCCTCTTGTCTTACAGAGTGCTAAGTGCTTGCTGTCTGCCTCAGATACATTGTGTTGGAGGAACTGAGACTTGGCTGCATTATATGCTCCCAGTCTCATGCTCCCCATCTGTAATGGCCACTCGTTAACAGAAATTTCAACCTAAGCTTTAAAGTGCTTTGTGGTCAGAGAGTAAAATTCAGGCCAGAGCCTGCCAGCTTCCAAGTATCCCATGTGGCGTGCGGTGGCTCTGTCAAACTTCCATACAACCTAGAGAAAGGGGAGCGAGAAATAAAAATACCACCTGGGTAGGAGGGAGAGCATGGGTGTGTGTCTGTGTCACCACCCGTTAGCTCTCTGAGTTGCAGTTTGGTGGAACGTGTACCGAGCTTTATGCCAGGAGACAGTACATCCTGCTCCCAGCTCTTTCCCCCGACTATTTTTGTGCTCTTCACAACTGCTATTAAGCAAGACCACAGAGTATTTTTACAGCATAAGCAGAAGAGGTCTGTCCTGCATTTTAAGGCTGTGATCTGTCAATAACCCATGCTGAAATATAGGTATATGTAATGTCTTTAAGTAATCTGAAGAATGTGCCCTGGGATAGAAAGGAATTTGGATGCTGTTAATGTTTTGTCCAATGTTTGATCAGATTAGTTCATCATTGGATTCTATCTCCTCCCCTTGTTTCATTTAAGGTGCTTCCTACAAAGCTTTTAAAGAGCTGCACTTCTGATGACAGAAGCATGAACTGTTTTTTACTTTGGTTTTGCTGTGGCATAGGTTGTGTGGGACATCCTAGACTGGGCACAAAGCAGTGCTACTCCAGGTTGTTCTGCCTAGGCTAATAGAGCCAAGCAAATGGAAACCTCCTGACCTCAGTGTGGTGCATCTGACTCTTTGCTTGGGTCTCTGCTCTCTTGAGAGTCTCTGTGATGTCATCTTTATTAAGGCTGACAAGCCAAAATATTTCTTCTGGATCTAATTGCTATTGCTATAATACTGGACAAGAATGCACTTGTAACCATGGCAATTTTTTAAGCATGCCTTTGCCCAAAATTTGAACCAATGTTACTTTTATGTCACCACATTCTTGTTTTGCTTTCTGTAGAACTTTACTCTTTATGCTTAAAACATATGACTGTAAATTGCTGATTTCAGCAGAGTTTGTTGAACTGTAATGTTAGCAATTTCTATCCTGAGTTATTTACTATATGCACAAGTAAGTGTTATAGCTGAATGAGAAGCTTCGTATTCATTTTTGTATTCCATTTAAGCTACACTTAAGGGTTTTGGTGCCCAGTTTGGACTCTCTTGAAAACACTGAGTAACTGCATTTCCTAGACTGAAAATTTTTAAGGATTACATTTCAACAGGGAGATTGAAACAAGATGGTATAAGTGGGACAGTGCAGTTTGTAACTTATTAAGGAGACAGCTGTAAAGGAGTTACCTAGAGAGCACGCTCAGTAGTGTGCTACTGGGAACGGACTTGGAGACTATAACCAGGTCTGCTCTGGAGTATTTCTGTGCTGTGTTTCATGCTGTGGCAGCCCCTCTATGGAAGTTTCTTTAGCGGTTTAGATCTGTGTGGCAGACCTATTGAACACAGACTGCTGCCTTCTTTTGAAAATGTAATGGCTCAATTTCTCAAAACTTTAGTGTAAATCTGGGGTGGTATCAGACCTAGTGACAGGAAATTTTGGCCTTTAGTTTATTCCTGAATTTTTCCTTTATCTCGGGCCTTTTTGAGTTGTGCTCTTATTTTGTCCTAGGGATTACTGTCAACTGAAGCCCAAGATTTTGAGGAAGAGAGAGGAAAACAAGGAACTACATTGTCTCAGAGTTATTTGAGTATACTTTTAAAACATGAAGCAAGATTAAGGAAAAGGAAGTTAATGACCTGTTTCTCTGAGATGAAGCAGACTGTAGATTTTGAGGAGTCTGCCCCATAGCAGACAAAGTTGCTGCTGAAGAGCCCTGCTTCCCCTTTTGTTATTGACTCATCCTTTGCTAAGAGAGTTTTGTGGATTCTCGCTCTGGCAGCTGATGCAGAGTTAACAAAACAGCTAAGACTTCACCTCATGTTTATGTAGGATGAAATTTTAAAATGTCAGGGCTGTAGGGGAAGATGAGGCTGGATGAGAGCTCTTCGGGTGGCCAGTTTTGACTGGGGGTGGCAGAGGTGGCCACCATGCCTGCAGCACCACTGACCCCATGGGGCTGGGCTAGGATGTTTCACTCATGTCAAAGTGAGTCAGATTGCTTTTGTGGTTATTTGGCTGATCTGCTTCAGCTGTTGGGTTGAGTATGTGCATGCAGATGAATGTGTGCATAAGTGGAGCAAGTTAGGGAGCAAATGCAGAGTGGGTCAGCTGGCAGACTGTGGATGCAGGGGGAGTAGTGGGGCTGGGCTAAGCTGCAGGTAGGGCTGGGAGCAGGGTGAGATATAGGTCTAGGAGCTGTCTGTGCAGCAGGTAGGATTAGGAGCAGGAAGAGCAGCAGGGTGTTTGTTTAGCCTCCCAAGTTTACACAAGTGCAAGTGGATGGAGAAGCTGTGTCCGAAAATGTCAGGTTCCTCTTTGACCCTTTTTGTAATATGAGACAAATCCTGCTTCTTCTCATGCTTTGATTTTCTTCTTTATGGGAGAAATACTCTTGGAGATGTATGAATGAAAGGCTTTATCTGTGCCCCACTCCCTCACCATGCAGTGGTGTGGTTGGGGGCAAGGACCTTCTTCCTCAGGAAGCAGACAGCCTTCCTCCATGCATTCAACAACCCTCACAGCAGCAAACACAGACTCTGCTGCTTGCCTTTCCAGGCCCACCCTTTTCCCTTCTTTGCAGCAGGAGCAAGCCTCAGCCCCTCCGCAGAAACCTGACCTGCAGCCTTGCCAGACTGCCCTCTTCCTCCCTCCTTCCCTCACCTGCCCAGAGCTGCTGCTGGGGTCCTGTCATTCTTGCACGGAGAATGAGTTATTTTTTCTTCCCTGAAGTGGCAGATTTGGATTTTGCCTGCACACCTATAATGGTTGCTCTGGCTCTGTTCCTGTCCCAGGTGCACTGCAGGACTCCTACAACAGCCAGGATGAGGCTCCCCATGCAGTGCCAGCACCATGGGTGGGCTGGAGGAGACCGGTCAGGGTGGGAATGAGGAGGGGTGCTTGTGCATTGCTAGGAAAGATCCTGTACCCCATGATGGGGTACAGTGTACCTAAGCAGCCTATGGGGAAAGTATAATCTGCCAGAAGATCCTCTGTGTGGTCTGTGCTTACAGCAGTGCAATGTAGAGACCAGAGTGCAGGGATGGTGTTTAACATTGACTTTTCCTGCCTTGGGTTGGCCTGTCTGTCCTTCATTCCTTGCAGTCTTCGCTGCCAGTGTTGGGTAGGATGCCTTGAAATAGGTGTTGTCAATAGAGAGGATGTCTAATACACTTTACACCATTAGATCCACTGAGTGGTAGTAGAAATTTTCCTTCAGTTGAGAAAAGTCAGTGCTAATTTAGGTAGTTCTTTTATTTATGTGCTAGCATTACTTGGGATATGTTTACCTGAACGTCATGACACTGATATTTTTTCCTTCACCAGTTTTTCTTTCACTGATGTGAAACCTTTAGTTGTCCCTTTTGAGAAATTCTACAGGGTTATTCAGGTTGTTAGATTGCTGTTGTAAGGATTTTTGATATGATGCCTCAGGATTTTTGATGTGCTGCCTCAACATCGTTTTGAGAACATCCAATGACTTTGGATTGTGTGTAATCCAAGTGGCTTATTGCAAGTGGCTTATTGCAAGTGGCTCATTATGTTGGGTGGGAAAGAAAGTGTGGTGGTGTTGGCTTGCTTTTCCTGCACCCCAGGAACTGGAGGAACTAGAAGTGGGCTGTATGGATTTTGTATAACAAGTTAGTGTTTTAAACATTTCTCTGTCTGGAATATGAGCTGCCAGTACTTTTGTTGTTGTTGCTGTTGCTAAGTTACGTGCAAGTGTTTCTTTATGAAGTGACACACTTAAAAAACCTCTACTAGTTTGGAAGATTTTGCTGATTCTCATTTTCTCTTTTTTTTTTTCTTTCTAATTCCCTCCCCCTACACTCCTCCATGCACTTCCTCCCTAGGGCAAAGGGAGATTATAGAAAATTATTCTGTTATGTCTAGAAATGGCAACTCATGATGATGAAAGGACACAAATGGGATATTTGATTGGGATTGCTCTGATGGATTGTAATTTTTGTGTGCCCATCTTTACACAGATGCATCATCCAGTAGGGTGTATTTTTCATCCTGCATGCTGGCCTTTTCAGTGCATGCCAGACCTCTGAAAACTCCTCCGGTTTTCACTCTGTAAGAATATGGGAGTCCTAAGTACATGAACTGTTAGAGAATGCTTTCATTCATTTTGACTGTGGAGAAGTTAGTGTATTGTGTGGGTGCTTTTAACTCCTTGCCCTGGCAGAGTCCCATGAGCAGCAGCCCAGGCAGCTCAGCCTCCCGCACAGTTTTACCTCTGTGATGGACAGGCATCAGTGGAGGGAACGAGAGGAAGCTGGTCCTTTTATCAGGAACTTATTATGAATTTTGCTTTTTAAATTTCTGATGGTGCCAGCAGAAGGATTTTAAGCGAGGGTGCTGGCCTTTCTCAAGGTGTTTATATCATTTTTTTCTGTAAAATATAAAAACCTATAAACTAGTCTGTCCTTGTTGCTGTCTTAAGGGCTGCCTGTTGAAATATGAGGATTGTTGGTTAGGGTGGCTAAAAGATCTGGCTTCTGAAAATATTTCTGAAGCTTAGGGAGCCGAATTTTGTCCTGGGCTATACCCACATAACCTCATTCAACTACAGCATCAGTGCTGCAGGAGCAAGGAGCCTGCAAGCAGCAGGTCTGTGTCAGCATGGAACAGCAGAGCAGGACAGGGGAGGCAGAGAGCCCAAAGCATGCTTTACCCCAGCCATCCACTTTCCCAACAGGGCTGTGAGCTTTTTTCCATCTCGTCTTTCAAAAACTCTGTTGGTAAATAGGGCAATATTCCTGAGTATGCGCGTGCCTGCTAAAAATACTGTGAAATGCATGAGAGGCAGCCAGGTGATCTGGGCAGCGTCACCAACACACTTTGGAGAATGAGCTTGCAGGGAATGAAAGCAGGGTGCTGACTCTCTCAACACGATTGGATTTGTTTTTCCCTAGCCCTTTGAAATCCTTCTGGGCAGAGGCTTTCAACTGCGACGTGCTTAGGAGGAAATTTAAAGCAACTTATGGTTAAACTACATTATAGGTTCAAACAGATGTATCAAATACCTGGAAGGAAAGTATGACTATTTTGGTTTGCAGGGCAGCCCAGATTTTGCAGAGAAACCTGGTTTCAAAGCTCTAAGGCAGACACAACAGGTTTCCTGAAATAATACCAGCAGTAATCCTTTCAAACATCCCCAAGTGTATTGGCTCACGCATGTTTTAAAATTCTTTCTGCGTTTTGTTATAAAAACTTGCGTATTTCTCCCCCTCTCACCATATGAAAATCTTCTAAGAATTTTTTATGAGCTTTTGTAGACTTCAGAATAAGCTCTCCTTCCCCTCCCCTTCCTTACTTTCTAATCCAATTTAGTCAGATAGTTACTTCAAATCCCTCGGAGGCCTGTAGTTTGTTCATTCTCCCACAGTGCTGAGATTTCCCTCCAGCCCAGCTGGCAGGAGTTTTTAGAAATAACAATATCTCAGGGGGAAGGAGCTGAAGCTTGAATGGAGTCTTTTGTCCAGGTCTCTATGAAGCCAGATTAATTATGCATTGCAGAACACAGTTTAAAGCTCTGAATTAGGTCCTCATTGCAATGAAAGGAGAGCACAGGCTTGAAAAGTGAAAGAATTCCCATCTCCATCAGAGGGACAGACATATAATGACTGAAAGCAGGAAGAATTTTTGAAAACTGCAATTAAACAGTATTTTGTATTTACCACTCAGTAGCAGTTGTCTTAAGCATTTACCAAAGTGATTCTTTGACATTTTTTCACGTGATCTCTCCATAGGTGGCTGGACTTTGAGGATTTTCAAGTCTTTTCTGTGTTACTAGGTTACTCTTGAAAGTACTTGTGCTTTGATGAATGAGAGTGGGTTTTTTTGGCCAGCACTTACCTGAATAGAGGTCTTTAAAACCTCAGCAGTACAATTAGCAGTCAGTCGGATGATACTGATGGTACAGGAAAAAAGCGAATGGTTTTCTCCTTTACTTCTGGGGATTTTCTAAAGCTGTCTGACCCAGTGTGATGTGCAATAACAACATTTTTCTTGGTTTCCTAATGCTCTTTAATTCCAGTTTGAGGAAAGTAGAACTCTTTCACGGATAATAAGTCCATAATGTTCTACAGCTGCCAAATAAAAAGTTGTCCACAGACATTTGTATTCATAAGGGTGCATTCTGTCAGGGTGGGGAATTCTGTTTTGGGTAGAGAATTGGGGCCAAGAGACGGATAAGGATAGGAAAAGGTTCGCTATGAAACCTCTTACATTAGAAATCCTTAGTAGTCTAGATATGACCCCACTGGGATAGACGGAGTGTGAGCAAAATAAACTGATTCTTTTCCTTTACAGTGTCTTCTTGAAATCCTATGTATGGAATAACACTCTGTAAAATGACTATATCATATTGCATGCTACAGTTCAATTAATTTTAAAAATTATAGACTGTAAACGTCCAAAGAGAAGGTATTCTTAGAAGGACAGGAGTGTTTTGGGGCTGAGTAAATAATTCACTGAATCACACTAGAAAATCTACAAGTAGGAACTTAGCATAGAAGTCACTCGAAATGGATATTATGCAGGAGAAGCATTTTCTACAGAGCAAACACATATTAAAGCAAAGCGCATGTTGATGTTCAGCATTATGTGGTGAACATAACAACATTGTTATCTGTTAGCTGCAATCTGTCCAGCTGTCTGTTGTACTGTGAAAAAATAGCAAGTTCCTTGTTATTAACCTGAGCACAATTGGAATGACTCTGGCAACATACGAGAGGCTGGCATAGCTCTGGGGGCAGAAGTCCTTTGTTTGTCCTGCTTCCAGGTATGCCAGGTCTGAGGGGTCCATGAGCTAGCTGTGGAAATTAATAATGTGTTTGGTCAACATTTGAGGCACACCGTTTGCCCTAGATTGTCTCCACATTGCTCCTCTGGAAGTGTAAAGGATTCTTTGAGAGCTGTGTTGCCCAAAAGCAAATGCTGCTGGCAGAGACTGGAGGAATGGGCATCTTTAGCAATGATCTCCTCCAGTTTGCCCTAGAGAGGGCACATCATCAGAACTAACATGGCTGTGTAGCATCAGTTGCAAACTAGTGTGCAGTTACAGAGAAGCTACCTTCAACTGGCCTGATTTGGAGTCCCCCCAAGTTGTTCTGTTTCATGGTGTCAGAATGGGGCTGGTTGAGCAGGAGCAATAACTGCATTGTAACTTCTTGCTAAGACATGTCCAAGGCCAGTTTACCATGTAGCTCTGCTTCTCTTTGCTTCTGCTTTGCTTTTTGGCAACAAGAGGCAACAAGCCTTGTTTTTCTTCTCTCTGTGCTTGTCCTGGAATGAACCAGCTGGAGTAATTAGTACTCCCCAAGTCTTTTCCAAAATTCAAATTGAATTAAGGTTTCTGAGATTTGAAAGAAATGCAAGTGCTTCCTATCGTCATTTCATTTGCAAGCATCTGTGCCAGGGAAGGGTGGAAATAGAATCCACTCACTTGAAGTGCTTGGTGAATAAAAGCTCCAGGGAAGTTAATGCCAGGGCTGGAAATACACAAGTCACCAGGTCTGTGAGACTGCTTCAACTCTTAATATCAGCTATCTGAACCTTCACATCAGTAGGTTTTGGACCACACACCAAGTCTGTCCAGGCGATCTCTAGGAAATATGAACAAAACTTAGGTTTGCCTGAGAACTTGCAGAGCAACAGTGAGGCTCACCACACTAGTTACAATGCTGTTCACAAGTGATCTTTTCCGTGTCACTGATCTTGAAATAAAACCAGAAGTTGTTTTTAAGATAAGAATACATGGACAGCTAGCTCTATCCAGAGCTTTTCCCCACAGAACATCTTCTGTTAGAAAGCTGAACAGGATGAAACAAAGTGTATTGCAAAGTGTCAGCTTTGATCTGCCAAGAGAGGCAAAAAAGACTTGCTGAGGAAATGTGCCGCTTTTTAAGGACACCCTTTTAATTGTCTACAACACAGCCTGCCTCTCACCAGCCCACTTGGAAGCTGCTGCAGTTAAGAACCTGGGAGCCTCATTTGGAGCTAGAAGATCTCTAAGCTTCCAGGTCTGTGTCAGTGAGTCTGCAAGCCTGGGCTCAGCTTTTTGGGGCCCCAGGATAGCGGGGCTCCCAGCCACTGGGCTGAGAGCAGAAGAAAGGATTTCACAGTCTTCCAGAAGCATGTGCTACTTGGTGAATCTCAGTTTGAAAGAAACATTTCCATTAAAATAAAAATAAATGAATCCTCCTGCCTTGAACACGTAGTTAATAAAGATTGCAAAGATAATGAAGTTAATATGAGGGCTGGGAGCATTGTGTCAGCTTTTTATCTCTGGATGTCAGTTATCTGAACATTTTGGACAATCCTGTCAAAAACACTCTAGTAATGGTATATATTTAATCTAGTTCCTTCTCAAACTTCTGCTCTTCCATATGGAGTAGTTTTGAGTTTCTCCAGCAGAAGATGAGACATTTTTTAGGGTTCCCAAAAATGTTACTTAAAGAAATGAACTCTTCATTTTTGAAAATCCTACCTAGTTTGAATTCCTGTTGAAATACATTTCTGTCATTCTTCTCATTGTCCAACTGAAAAAAACAAAACAAACCACCTAAGAAAAACTCTTCTAACATCTGAAATGTAAATACTTAATATCAGTAATATTAATATGAAGCTAAAGACAAGAATTCTGTATGTTAGAATTACTTGAATTTCAAAGCAGCAAACCAGCATTGTCATAGTGACTGATACACAGTTGTCTCTCTTAGTGGGAGATGGGGCAAGGTTTTGATGATAGTTTATTTTATCTCTTCTTTCTAAGCAGGCCTTGAATTTATTTTTCTGAGCTGCACAGGGACAGTTTCAGGTAACCTACAAATGCCTAGTTTTGTCCAGTTACACTATAAAATCCTGCACCTTCAACACTGTCCGTGTTGTAGACAGAAGGGCTCAGCTGCAGTGTTCAGCAGTTTTGGCCCGAATAACCCTAGTCTCTTAACTGAAGTATTTGTTTTCATGTCAAGAAATGTTGCCACTCAAACTTTTTTTTTTTTTTTTTGGCTCTGTAAGATTTTTACATGTATTACTCTTGCTGAGCTAGTTTAGTTTCTGAGTTCTGCATATGTGCAGTTGTAAAGAAATCAAATATTACAGCTGGATACTGTGAGATCAGCCTCATCACTGCACCGGCCTCCCATTTACAGTGAAAACAAACACAGCTCTCTTCTCATGTCTGCCAGCAGGAAGGGGGTGGGGAGGCAGGCAGAGAGGCAGGGGAAAGTTTTTTTTTCTTCAAAAAGGAAGAAGGTCAACTATTTTGGGAAACTAAAACCACTCAGCAATTAGAAGAATTCTTTTCTCTCTGCTCAGTGATTAGAGAAGTCTGCAGGCAAGCAGTAATTTCTGCAAACAGGAGAGCCCTGCAGATGGACAAGAGGTAAATGCCTCTCTTTGCCTTTGCAGAAACATGTCTTTGCAGGAGATGAAGTGGATAACACAACGTATTTTTGCTGAGCCAACAGTTAAATTATAACACTGAATCTATAAATCTCTGTACATCAGTTCTTCAGGTACAGTTAGCTGATATGCTGAAGGCAGGAACTGTGTGACCAATTTCTACCCACTGCTTCTGATGTCTCTGTGGGACTTACTGTGTTTCTTAAGGCTGCATCCACCTAGGACAGGAAAGGAAATAGATCTTGGAGAAATTCTTACTCACAAGATGCAATACAATGAAAAATTGGAATTCAAACTGTAAAAAAACAAAAAACAATTACAAAGCTGGCAAGTTCCTTATTTGTCTGAAGAAACTGCAGAATATCTGGTTAATGCAGCTTTGCTGGGGGGTCCTTTGGTGAGACCTGAGCCTCTGGCCAGGAGTTCAGGCGTCTCTGCACTCTTCTGGCAAGCAGAGCCTCAAAGGAGTCCGTACAGAAAAATATAGACATGTTCCTCATTACTCTCTTAGGTGTATTTGTGAGTGTCCTTAATTTTTTCAGGTTTCACCTCATGCCAATCAATAGTTAGAAAACTCTACTGTAGGGTAGGATCTGAAAAGTGTATTTTTTGAAGTGACCTATTAAAGTCATCTGGTCTTCTGTTCTGCTAATGAGTTTTCATGCAATTAAGATTCCCTTGGTTTTTTAAAAGACATTAATCTAAAGCCTGATCCATTTGTTCAAGACTCTTTTTTTTTGATAGATGCATTACTTTTCTGTGTTTACAGTTATAATTTATTCCCTTCCATTCTTGGTGCTTACATTGCAAATACTATCAGACTGCTGTTTATAGTCCTTTCTCCAAGAGCTCTTAGATGTGCTACAAATGTGTTTAAACAGAAAATTAAATAACAATCTATTACAAAGCATTGTTAATCTCAGAAACTTCCCTAGTTTTCATCATATGGTTCTGGTAGTCTGATGCTCAACTGACTAGTATTCCATGTAGGATCACATGGGAACTATATAAAATTGGACCTTTAAAATGTGCAGTCTGAACCATCTCCAGATGCATTTGTGCATGCAACACAAAGTTGTATTGATCTTTGCAGCTGTGTTGCAACTGTTGTATAACTGGCTGTCCGCAGTCACTCCTGGGTGTCCTTTGGTCTTCATTCCTTGAGTTTTTTCATCTGATTGTGGACATACATGAGGATGTCTTCTTCCAGATGGATTCAACTGTTCATGTAGTCTTCTAGTGGCCAAGCCTCTTTTTTGTTCAGTAGTATTTGTGGAAAGTGTAAGTTTCCACTTCTTTCACATCCTTTAGGAAGAACCATTCTACTATAACACTGAACAAATTTGGCTCATTTTCTCTTTGTTCTTTCAGTGAGGGTTTAGCCAAAATACTTAGGAAAGAGATTCAAGTCATACTGTTCAATGTAACTATCTCATGGTTGCCAGAAGTGAGTGCCTCAGTGTAGACATATCCTGGAAGACACCATGAGTCCACAGCATCGGTGGGGAGTCCATAGCCTTTTCTTTGCCTAAACTGGAACTCCTCCTGCTGCATTTGCAATTTTCGCAGCAGTGTTTCCTTTCTCAAAGATAAAATAATTCTGATTCGAAATGTGATCTAATTGAGATTTGTGCTGCCTTCTCCATTTGCCTGTCATACTGTGCCTGTTCACTGATGTTACAAACAGGGAACAGTGCATTGAGAGGAATGGCCAGCATGGCCATGAGAGGAAGGTCCTTCCGCCATGCTGGGTGTGCATGGCCTTCTTGGGCCATGTCTGCAATAGTCTTTTCTTCCCAAAATTCCCATTGTTATTACCACCATTTCTGCTTCAGATGTGGTGTTAGGCATAAAAGTCCTTTGGGTACTGATGATTTTATTACAGCATTGCCAACTTTTTGAGAGCAAGTTGTGACAGTATTTGCAGCATCATGGTGTTAAAAGTTATTTTTATGTTTTATTATTTTAATTAAGTATTTTAAATATATGATATGTTAGATAATATAAAATAATAAGATTTGTATTTATTTATTTTTAAATTTAAAAGGTTATGTGTCTTCTGTAGCATTTTGCTTCCAATAGGAGCATGGAATGGAGGGTAGAAAAATGTATTTGGGAGATCAGGTGTGTCCATCATCTGAGACAGCTGTTTCATTTCTGTCAGGTCTCCTTGAGATCATATACCCTTGTTATAGAGTTAAAATACTTTGAGTGCGACAGGGAGCAGTGGGGGGCTGGGAGGTGGATGAGATTTTGGCCCACAGTCAGAAAATTGTCTCAAGTCTTTCATCTGATAATGCTCATGCCTCTCCTGTGCTGATCACAAGATCATTAGTTTTTCTAGGAAGACAATTAGCGAGGCTGATCCTAGCGATAAAATTCTCTGTCATGTGTTGCAATCACTGTGTTTGTCAGCTCTTACATCATTAGCTTAAATTGCCAGCTCATTGGGATGCATAGTTATTCCACCTTGAGTTCACGCTCTTATTTTTCAGATGGCTCTGTGATGGGACTGCTGCTAGGCAGTACTACTGGAAGGTCTTGGAGCAGATTCAGTCAAAGGTTAAAAAATGGCTATTACTATAATCGAAAACATTTGTTCTTTCATTGCTCATATTATCTTCTCAGATATCATCCTATGAATGCAGTATGACACATCAAAAAACCCCAATGAACCCCTCCAACAAATATTTGTTCACAGTAGGTGCATGATTCACGAGGCACTGTTCTGCCAGCATATGGATGTGGTGTTTTTGTCCTGTTTAGTATTAACCACTTGGAATCTTATAAACTTCTCTAATATTGCACTTCTTCAATGTTTATTTTAGAGATTACAGATTTTCCTTTATTTCAGATGCTATTAACAATGTAATTTCATGAATCACTATCCCGTAGGGACTGGTATAGCTAATGCTTTTAATAGAAGTTGCTGTCATCCATAAGTTGTTTCACACTAAAGGGTGGAGATTTAGTGTGGTTTTTCTCACTGTGGCCTACAACAGTCCATGGTGTGAGTCTGATAGCCCAATCCTAAGTGGATGCCAATCAGTAAAGATAAAATGCATTTCACCTGCACATAGTGGTCTGAATTTGGCTTTAGATGCACGAGTCATTTACTTTTATCCTTTATTCTTTCTTTTTTCAGCCATTAATAGGAAAAGGCCTACACCCGGAGGGTGATTCATCTGAACTATGTAAACCACCTAAAACTAGGATGACATGATTGCTCTCTGGTAGTTCCTAATTTTCTCTGTCGAGTAGTGTGCCAGAATCCTGGCGGAGTTGTAGAGGAGGTACTCAACTTTTACATGGGTAAAATCAGAGGGGATGAATCTTGCCAACAAAGAGGGCCACAGCATTTGAACAAATGTAAACTCTACTACTTCAAGTACCTTCTCACACTCTGAAATGGAATGAAATTTAAAGAGGAACAAACTGGCATATACAACTGAAATGTTTTTTTCTGAGAAATGCAGAAGGATTTAATGAAAGTATGATCCTGAATGAAAAAGGAATCTTCTCTATTCAGCATAAGTACCAACACAACAGTATCTTATAATTCATTGACTGGATGCACAAAATGAATATGATTAACTTGGAATGTAGAATGGGTCACAAATCTTGTGGTAGTTCTGTATTGTAGTTCTGAGTGTGCAGAGGCTTCAGTTTAGAAGAGATTCCAGTGAAAATCTTCTGTTCCAGAAAGCAGGACTGAAACTTTACCGGGGAATGAGAGTTTGCCATGATCTGTTCTGATGAAAATTCTGCAGTGAGCCTTAACTGATAGTGCTCAACCGGTGAAAACAGCTATTTTCACTATAGTGCTTTCCACCAGTTAACCAACTTTCCTAAATCCAATCCTGTGTATTTTGGCTGTAAGGCAAGTAGTCTGTGTTTTCTGAAACTGAGGTTGAGCCTTATGAACATGTTGTAATCCTGCTTTGGAGATAAGATACTGAAATAAATTTTCTTCTTTCAGTAATGATTTTGAAAAGTGTCCAGGTTCCTATATCTTTATGACTGCTACTGAAGTCAATGGTACCAGTCAGAAAGTGGTTTATTGCAAAGAGTTCATTTCAGGATTTTTTTTTTTTTCCCCCACTCTGGTTTATATGGTCATAACTTGCTCTCTTACATCTAATTTGGTTCATTTCTGTTTTTCATAGCAATATTTTAAAAGCATGGGTGGTCTCATTCTCTTCTCACTCCAGATCAATACTGAAGTGACTTCTGTTTGGTAGTAGTGTCAATGCCACTAGGCCCAGGTACATTATTATATGCTTGTACAAATTCAGGTTAATTCAAGCATACTAGGCAAGTTTGCAAGTATTAGCTAACACTGTATTATAACTTTTACAGCTAATCAACAATTTCTTCAAAACATACTCCAGTGCTGCATTTAGGACTTGAAGATTTTGTTGGTGCTTTCCAGTATATACACTAACTGTGTTTATGTGTTTTCTTTTGCTTTGCAAAGCCAACAAAATCTTTAGCAAATGGCTGTTTTGTGTAGATTCATAGGCAATTGGCATTATTTTGCAAATCTTGTGCAACATAAATGAGTCATTAAGATTTCAAAGTTTAGTACGTGGGAGAGAGAAAAGAAACCAAATTATATAAACACTTGTAGCAATAGATATTTTATTTTGCTTGGGTTGTGATATTCAATGACTGTAAGCTATACAAATCAAATTTTATATTCTTTGCTTATGCAGCTGCTGCTTTTACGTGTTTCATTCACAATACTTTTGCATGAAGCAGCAAGCTGACACTTGCCATGTTCTCTATGAAATTACATTGTCTCTATTGGGATGACACAGTCTGTGAGCCATGTTTGAATGCACGAACCATGCTTGGTTTCTATAGGCATAGATTCAACATCAGGATATCTGAAAAAAATTCAAAGCATTTTAAAATGAAATTGGTACTGTTAGACCTGTTTTATAGTTATAACTAAAGCAGGTCTTGTATAGCCTTGTGTCTTATGGTCAGTTAAGCAGTATTGCCTGAATTTCACCAGGAACTCATGGAAGCAGGACTTGTAAGGTTTTGAAGTGGTTTTAGTATTTGAAGTCTGAGTGACCATAGGCAGTTCTCAGTGTTGGGTTTTGTTTTATTTCTAAGATATTTCTTATAACTAGAAACTTTAACCTGTAGCACTTGCTGATTCTCTCACTGACTTGGGAAGATTCTGTGCCTCAGAGAGGTATAAATTAATCTCCGTTAGCTTCACTGCAAGAATTAACTAATGTTTGGAGTTGCTACAATAAAGTGAAAAGAAACTTGATTAAGGCTTATCCTTCCATGTTTAATAGCAGTAAATTTACGTGTTCCTTTTATTGAATTAAATGGTGATTTTCCTCCATATATACAGCTGGACACTTGTCAGACCACAAATTAATAGAACAGAAGTCCTTGTGAGCTTTACCTAACCAGGAATTGAAGACTGAATTAACAATAAATTGTGCCTGAGAAGTTTGTATTCCCTTCTTTTTAGGAATCATCACTTTTGACTCTAAAGGAAACTGGTAGTGACAAACAAATAAAATCCCTCAAATTTAAGATAAAATCCTTGAAGAAAAGAATTATTGTAAATTTAAGATAAGTTACTTAAAATTTAACTGTGTTTGAAAGAATAATAAAACTTCCTGTTGCCGTTTTAGAAATAATTTATATTCTTCATCTTTCTGCTCCTTTATTTCAGCACAGATGATGAAACACTTTGAGATTTACATATGGATACTTTGTCTGTCAGTCTATCTAACTGCGCCTTGAAGGTTTCTATCAGTACACTTTTCCAGTACCTTGTAAGTCATTACTTTAACATTAAACACATCTTTCCCAGATATCCTTGCACCAAGTATCTGTGCTGAAGTCTGATCCAGCACAGACTGTCATGGATCAAAGCTCCAAAAGATACTGGCCTGAATTTCTTGTTTACTTAGACACAATAATATGAATAAAATTTCAGTCTTCTGTAAAGAAAGAGCCATTAGTTTCCAGTATAGTTGCTGATGTAGTTAACAGAATTATACGGAGCACAGTTTAATAATGTTTAGAGTTTAAGCCTGTATTTTGATGAGATACTTGGTTAAGTGCATTTTATACCAATTCTGGCTCTTATGGCAATTTAAAAAAAAACTTTTATTTCTTCTATTTAAATTCTACCAAGGAAGCAGATTGCTGCTGTTTACATGCTGAAATATATTGACTAATATTTACACATTCATGTACTGTCATAAAAACATTGAACACAGATTGAAAGAAAGAGTTGTCCTGCATTATTTCCTCTTTATGCACTCTAATTTAGACACCTTAAATAATGACATGCTCTTATCTATGTGCCTGATTGATTTTAATGACGTTAAAGTGGCAGAGTGACTGCAAATGAAATTCCTCACTCAACAAGTCATCCAATAATTATTTCTGTGAAAAGATGCAGATTGTTCCTGAAAAGTGCCTCAAATGATTCCATCAGGAGTAAGCACATTTCTGGGAGGAAGATTGCTCCGAAATTTAGGTCTTTACTCTCAAAATTACGTCAGCAAAGCTATTCTGTCAATACTACAATGTGATGAATATACTTTCAATTGTAAATCCAGTTTTTCTTTTGCACTTGGCAGAGAAATGAGGGTTTTTCAAATGACAAGCAAGGCGAAACAGCCCATTTCAGAGACACAGGAGGGGCAAAACTACATGTGTCCTCCTTTATTTTTCTTTTTGTGTGGCAAAAGCTGATGGAGGGGTTATAGTCTCCTTAAGAAATGAGCAGAGCAGAGTCCTGCTGTTGGAGAGGGCCAAGACAGCTGAATTAGGGTGATACAGACTTTTCATTATCAGGAACAATTACTCTGGCAAGAACAGCATGGGACTTCATGAAATGTTTTTGAACTCAGATTCCTGATAGGAGTGCATTACATAACTTGTGCTTTGTGAATGCTGGCAACCAGTAACCTACAGAAAGACACAGCCAGAAGCAATGCGCTCAGCTGCTTGCTTTTTTTGAAAAAATAAATATATCTGGGCCAAGCATTAAACAGACAAGACTATCTTTACCCTTCCCCCTGCCCCCTCCATCAACAGAAGCCTGGTTTTCATCACCAGTTAATAAATGAAATCTATCATTTTACTGTACTTCCCACAGCCTTTTGGTAGGAGTTAACAATGCTCCAAGTTAACATTGCTGTGGTGCTTGAAATGTCTTTACATGTTTGTTCACTTGAAAGAGTCGTGGTGATGGGGTTGTAGAAAGGGTTTTAAACCACCAGTGTGTACAAACTCAGAAACTTCAGGATGGTCTTGATCGCATTTGGTTTGAGAAGAATCTGTTGGAGGGCTGTTGCTATTGCTTTTGCCTTTCAGCTTTATAATAACTTTTTTTTTTTTTGTAAAAAGGTCGTGTTATATATTCCTTTGTCTCCTGAAGTGATTATTTGTATCATTTGCTGTTGAGGAAATATGTCTAAGTGCTGAGGAATTCTAATTAAGCAGGCTCAGCTGGAGTGAATAGCTGGAGGATTTCACAATACCATTCTGAAATTATCAACAGGCCCAGAAGCCAGGGAAATTCTGGAATTTTGGGGTTTTACCATGGTGGACATAGCCACTAAATCTTGCTTATTTGTTTTCAAATCAATGGGTTTGTAGACCATGTTATTTCATAGTCTCTGTTGGTGGTTGTTGCTCTTGTTTACTTTCTCTTCGACCTGCCCTAAAAAAAAAGATGCAATCTTAGCTAAATGAGCAGAACCTTTTCCACATTTCTAAGAGAAATGTTTATAGGACTAAACACCGTAGAATTTTGTTAGGTTTAGTTGGGTTATTTCTGACAAAAAAATAGGTTCATTGTCCTTGAAGGTAGAGACAATCCTGCTGAGCCCTTGAAGGGAGCTACATGGTAGGTAATTACTGAATTTGTGAAAATTTAACAGTCAAAGCACGTATGAAATTTTGCTGTAATATACCCCTTTCTGTGTGGTGTTCTCATCAAAAACAAAGTTAAAACTTTTCTGTGTTGTGTAACTCTTTAATTCTCTGTTTATATGGTAAACACTTCTCTGTTTTGCTTTCCAAGGGACATCATTCGCTGCCTGCCTAATCTACTGTTGCTAAGAAAAATGACAGTAATGAACCAGAGAGGAACAGCCCTCTCTGGCCCTTCATTTCCACTCTGCTAGGTGAACACATGTGTTTTTCCCTTTACTTTTTCTCTTTTCTCCTTTTCTCTTTGGGGAAAGGAAACCATTTGTATGCTGCACTAAGGAAAAGTGATTGAAAAGTGGAAGCCCATACTTTTCTCTTCAGCAAGCGGAGATCTGTTTTCAGTCTGATGTTTGGTGAAAGGAAGCTTCAGAGCTGTGGGCCAGCTGCCAGGAATGTCTGATTTCCTTTCCACCCACTCCTATGATCCTCCCTTTTGGCAGTGATTACTGATGACCACAGCTGTCATGCTGGGTCATGGTAAGCTGTCAAGCAAGCTAGCACTTGAGATGTACAAGGACCAGTCCTTGATCTGAGCTGAAGAACAGGATCTTAAATTGAATCTGGTATCTAGCCTTGCGTGAGCATTCCACAGCAAGCAGCGTTGAGCTGATGTCAGTTTGTTCTTCTGGTTTCTTGAGAAGGTGGGCAAGCAGGAGGTGCTCCTCTAGCCCACAGAAAGCTTCTTCACAACTTTTCCCTAGTTAGTGATATCCTAAAGCATGAGGAGGGGGTTGTAATTCAGTCAGAAAGGATGGTTGTTTAGAACGGGTAAGTCCTTCCAGCCATCTGAAACTAGAATGAGCAACTCTGGGTTGCTCTCACCCAGTCAGTGTGTAATAATACCGAAGAACTCTGTAAGCACTGATCAGAACAATAGCATTCAGGTGATTGTGATGCATGCAGCACTCTGTACGGGTGACTGACTGTTGACATTATGGATGTAGCTGCAAATCACCACAGAACTGAAGACTTCAGAAACTGATGGACACTGTTGTCAGGGCCATAACTTCTATTACGTAGCCTTGCACACTACATAAGGTGGTATTTTGTTAAGCTTCACATGCTCAGAGCCAAGTGCATAAATATCTTCTGAAGAGGTAGTATTTGACTGTTTTATACTGTTATGCTGGCTTCATAATGCACTTTTTGCTGTAGCATCTGTTCTTCTTCTAACAGTGTATTGAATAACGCGACTAAAATCCATTAGGTGTTTGTTCTGTGTGCCTTCCTCCAAAGAGGGAGTCATTTGCAATGGACTGTTTGTTTTCAAAACATATAAGAACAGGTTGCTTTCTGTTTCCCAGAGAAAAAAAAGGTCAACACTTGAGAGAGAGAAGGTCATAAATGCTGCAATTGTACATTGTTTTTGTGGGAGTTTATTGCAGCTTTAGGCTGGCACAGCCAAGGAACTTGCCTTCAAAATAGCCTCAGGGTGTGTGGATGTAGGTGATGCTGATTTTCTTCGGTTCTTATTTAGGATGACAAGATCTGTTCCTCATGGTCTTGCCCCATTTGGAGGGATGCTAACCTTAGCAAGTCCCATCTGAATTTCATTTGGTATGATTTACTTCAGAACAGTAAGCATGATTTCAGTTCTTTTGCTCTTTGTTTTCAGAAAACACCTATGGTCTCATAACAAATCTTACATGAAAGTAAATTTGATTTTATTCAGCTCTTACACAAGGTTGGGAGAAAATTCCAGGAACCCTCTGGAGAAGAGCTGATTTTTTTTTTTTTTACAGATTCTCCTGGCCAAACAAGGCAACTAATGACTACTTTCACAAGGCTGGGGAATCCACAGCTACAGCTAAGAGAGGTAGAAAAAAATGTAATAAATAAACAAATCTATCCACAAACCCTTCCTCAGGAAACCAGCATGGGAAGCACAGGCATTTAAAATGACAATCCAGCATGTTCTGCCAAAGAGAGACTTTCCAAAACAGCTGTAGAAATGGCTACAGTTTCTGTGAACATCCATTTTAATAGCATTATAGCCTCAACTGTTTATATATTAATCTAAATGTTTTCATGCTGTCAGCTGTATCTATTGCAATCATATTAAGTTTTAAACCCACATAAGTAACCATCAAGAGGGAGTGGCAGATTTCGATGAATGGTGCTGTCCATGAACCCAGCTACCTTCCAGCCTCCTTTGATTCAGGTACAGTCAGTTTTGAGGCTGTGACAGAACTGCTGTTAAGTCTCCCTGTGGGACATCACATTTGCTTCATTTGTGCAGAAAGCTTTTCATAACTGTCCCGTGTCTGAAGCACTCAGGAACGAGTATGCTTCCTCTCTTTGAATAATGGCTGAACTCCCGGTGGAAGAGGAGGTATTTAAATAACCATGTAGAGTATCTCATTATTTCAATCCTCAGGGTCCCTAAGCTATCTGAGCACATATTTATAATCAGCCTGGTGAATACTCTGTCTGGCTGTTTATCAGCTGTGCGCCTGTGTTTTCATTTTACAAGTGCAACTCTATAGTGCAAGAATATGGTATGTCTTGTTAGCAGAATTATTTTTTTGTGTCCAAGAACAGAGAGTTCATAGGACAAACCTTCTTTGTGTAATCTTATATACTTTCTTCTCTTTGCTTTCTGTCTTGGACTGTGGAACATAATTGCTGAGACATGAAAGGATTTCTGTGCCTGGCCTTCACTGCCATGTTAGCAAGTTTAGCTCTAAATATATTTGCAACTGGAAGGGCCTATGTCCACACTACTGAACTCTTCTACACTCAAAAAATGCAAACTGGCTTTTGGGAGCAATCTGTGGCCTATACTACTAACTCCTGAGCTGTGGCTAGAAATTAGCTGTAACCTGGCACCCTCCCAAACACTAGATGACCCAGACTAAAACCTTGTCACGGCTGCTTCACCACTTTAACAGGAAAGGCATTTGACATTGCTTAATCTAGCAGTATTTGTGCAGCTTTTAGCCATAGACAGACTCATCTCTACTGGTCAAAGGGAGGACTCAGGCCCCTTAAATGACACTCAGATGCCTAAGTTTCAGTTCAGATTGAGAGTTTACAAGTCCATCTGCAGTTTCTGAAAGCTCAGAGACACAGTTTTGCTGATAATTCCTTAAGTAGCATTGCCTTTATTCAGAAGTAATACCATTTTGGCAAGACTGAGTGTCCTAACACGGTGAAAGAACTATCAGAAGTCACAGAACAGGCTTCCCTGATTTGACATCTCCTGAAGGGCTGAGTTTGGTAGGCTTGATCATGGTGACAGTGGTGGTTTGAGCACAAAAGTAAGGAGCCTTGGCTGCTTCTATTCAGGAGCAGATAGTGCTGGTGGTGAAACACTGAGCTGTGTGTCAGAGCTCTCACCAAAAGCCATATCCTTCACCTCAGACAAGAACAACTGTGGCATATGTGGAAGTACTCTGGGGTTTTCTGGTGATTTAGGGATATGTGGATGTAGGATCCTAGTTGCCTGGTTCTGCAGAAATCTTCTGTCTTCTGCACTATAGCTTAAGGTAAAAAAATACTAATAGTGGCTGTTTAAAACAAGAGTGATCTTGATCAAATCACCTACACCCAAAGGGATATATGAGGCCCCTGAATGCAGGAGGGCTTAATGAGTAATTCCTGTGATCAGCGGTGAGTTTAAAGAAGCTCTATGGTGTAGAGAAGCAAGGGATTCCAGACACACTTCTCCATTTGGTGTTTCCTTCATCAGCATGACTGATTGAGGCCTCTGGCTGCCGGGAATCTCATTGCTGTGTATGTAAGTGCTTTGTGATTGCACAGAAGTTGCTGCCTAGGCTGAAACTGCACAGCCTGCTCTGGGAGCTGGGCCACTACAGCAGAAGAGAGCACAGCATCATCATATGAGAGTCCCACTGAAGATACAAGCAGCACTGAACTAAGGAAATGGAAGACAGGTGTCTGGTGTCCTCAGGTAGTGCCTTGACCATGCAGCTGTATGTCTGCTGGAAAATAGATCATGTTGCTGTAAATAAAATGGTGCTATGAAGCAAAGATATTTTTGTTCATCTCAGCAGAAGTTGTGCTAACAAAGAAGGAAATTCCTGAAAAATTCTGCAGAGACCTTCATGTTCTCTGTCTTTCAACTCTGCGTGAGAGTTATCTACCCCTGGCAGCCCTTCTCTGCATTTTACTTGTCTTGTCAGCCAGTCTTGCCTTTGTATTTGAGAAATACTTGCATCTCATATTTTTTGCCTGGGTGTCCATCAAGCGACTGCTTCAAGATAGACTTTGGACTAAGAATCCTGTGTTGGTCAAAGCTTATCTGCTGTCGATGCCAGTAACTCCATAGCATGTGGAGTTGAATACCCATTTCTTCAAGGCTGTAAATTGGCTTGTGTTGGATAATCAGAAACGAGATTCAACTCCGTTTTGAAAGTTCAGATTTACAGTTGTGAAATAAATCTTCCCACTTCTAGCATGATATTTTATGTGCGTGGTAACAAGGGAGTGTTAATTAAGAACTGTGTATAAGAATGACATATTTTGGTAACAGGAACTGTTATGAAATGTGAATTGACTCAAGGAGTTTTTAGGATGTGCTACAACATTAAAGAAAAAACTATTAAAGGTGCATAAAAAATTCTACTTGCTTACTATCTAAATAGACATTCAACTGAATTTAAATGGATGTAAATGTCTGTATAGGCCTGCTTCAGTAGTTTGACAGACACCTGAGTAGGCTATAAGCCAGTTTTAACTGAAAACTACTTAACGCTTTGTGAAGAAGAGTCTTCCACTAAGGTTAAGAACTGGGTTAGAAATGACTGGGCTTCTCATGAAGGAGACATCAGTCATGAAGTTTTTACTCCTTTGAATGCCCTCAAGAGATCAGGCAGATCTGATCTGTGAGGACTGCTGCTGACTCAGGCTGCTGTGGGAAGGTGTCAAAGGCCAGCCAAGGAAATCTCTGACCTTCACTTCGCTGCTGACTGTCACTTGGGTTTTCCTGCCGGGAAGAGAGGTGGTGGGCTGGGGTAGCTAGGGAGGAAATAGTGACCAGAACCATTGACCTCTATCTAAACACAATACAGAAAAAGACAATAAACTCCAGGAGGAAAGACACAGGAGTGATTTACCTAGGAGGATGTGAGAATGTTAAATTCTTTCAAGTAACTTCAGGAGGTGTAATAGAGGAAATCTATTGAAAACACACAGAGAAGACAGCTGTCTCTAGCTGGTGAGCCCTGTAACACACAGAAATGTTGGATATCTACCATATAACTCACATTTTAGAAATTATTAAATCTTTGGATGCCATGGGATTATTGCAGTTGCACATTTGTATTGCTTTTCTGTGTCTGGAAAAGTAAAAATGTTATAAACTGTAATAAATTCACCTTAATTTATCTGGTCATCTGAATACACATTCACATGGCAAAATTCTAAGTCCACTTGTCCAGGATTGACACAGACTTTTAATGTGAGTCACACTGATCTGTGATGAAGTTCTTCTCTTTGAAGATCTGCTTTATCCATTTTACCTAACACTACTTCTTCTCCCTGTTCCTCTTCTCTCCTCTCCCCTCTTCTATATATCTAAAAAACTCTTTTGTTTAATACAGAGAAGGACTGTAGCTATATGAACTGCCAAAAGCACTCCTTTTCTGCAGTGTTGGCACAAGTGTGTCACTTTGGCTTTAGGTGTTCACAAGGCTTCTGCTTGTGACGCTTATCCTTACCAGAGACTGAGAAGATCTTTGTGCAGTCAAACTTCCTTTTAAAAAACATGGGAAAGTGGCTGGAAAGCCAGTTTGTAACAGCAGACAAGTTATAAATAGTAACTTACAGAATCACACTCTGAACAGAAATGCTTTGATTTTATTCATTATAGTATTATATTACATTGGCTCTGGTTTCCATGTACCAGAAGTGTATATCATAGGTTCTTAAACACAGAGATCAATTAACATATGTCAAGGGTATTTCTTATGTTATAACTGTGCCTGGCTAACTGACAGCACCTACACATATGGAGAGGACAGAGCACCAGAATTCAAGTCCCTTAAAGGAATTGTGTGCTGTCAGATGATGAAGATTAAATAATGAAAAGTATTCTCTTTCTCTTCAGTCTCTTGAGTTTGATATTTTTATAACTTGTAACCCTAGTTCAATCTTCATGCATTTTGAACATGAAAAAAGACAGAATTTCTTTCTTTAATAAAGTACACATTCATTAAAAACGAGGCTAGAAAACCAACTTTAGAGTAATTCTTTCTATGAGACAGAGGAAAAAAGAACCAGCTTATCCTCCCCCACCCACCCTCACAAGCTAAACCTTAACAACACAATTCTACAATGAAAGTGAAAATAAATTTCACTCCTTTCTCTTAATTGATGCTGTATTGCCAGATAATTGCAACCCTTTTTGTACGTGTGCCTAGGACATTGTGCTCGTGTTCAGCAGTGTGAAAGAAAATCCAGTAAAATTCTATTTTGCAATGATGAAAGCAGTTTTTCTTGTTTCAAGGAAAATAATAAATCTTGTCAAGTTGACACTTGTGACTAAGTGTACCCAAGTACAAGACACACTGGGGTAAAATGGTATGGTTGTAAGTCTCTTCATTCTCTGCCCAAAGCACCCTGAGAAAAAGTGTCTTCAGAATCTACCTGGTAGCATATGGGTAAAGGAAGAACATCCTGACTACTTCTTATTGATGTGTCTCATCATTCCGTACTTTGGCACATCTTTTCTTTATTCCCTGTACTCATATTGTAAGTGACTGAACACATGGAAATATATCTTACCATATCAATATTTCCTTGACATTAACAATGTTGAGCAATGACATTGTAAAACAGGGAACTAAGAACAGCTTTGAAAAAGAATCATTGCTAGGCTTAACTCTTGACTGGCCAAGAATGAAAAAAGGGTTTAACGTTTTGTTTATTGGTTGTTCATTGTGTATCATTAAGGCTACATGATGTGTTTGGGAACATAATTCTCATTCCCATAATTGAAAGAATCTTCGAGTGCAGAAGTACTTCTGGGAAAGTAACAGAATTAGATCAGTAGAGATTTGCTTTATGTGAACTATTGTCTCTCTTAAATATTTTGTCTCCAGTCCTCTTAATTTAGGAAGATCTGGATATCAAATGCATAGGATTTGGTGACATGCTCTGGATTCAGGCTTGCTATGGATTTAATTTCACTAAGCAGTTCACTGCCCTCCAAATGTCTTTAGAGTTGACGTAGTCTGTTGGTGTCCAGCAGGTTTGTAGAGTCTAGTAAGTGGTTAAACCTAACTTTCTAAAAATGATCATGTCAAGTGTGATGGTGTGACCAATTCAAAAGTCTTTAGAAAGTTCAATATTTTTTCTTTAGCAACTATAACTTATTTTTCCCCTGTATGAGTTACCTTGATTCTGAGTCCTCATGCAAATGAAAGCCAGCTAGTAGGAAATACTTTTGTAATTGGAGGTGACATAATAGGGATGAGAATTTTCTAAAGCTGTTTGCATTCTGGTTCACAGGCCTGTAGTGTTATATTTTTCTTGCGTGCTCTGGCAGAATTTGCTATCTAAGAGAGTCTGCGTTGGCTAGTGGCAGAATTAGCTGTAGCAGTGTGGCAGACCTGTGATTATATACTGCAGCTAGAGAATCATCATGGATACAACCCTGGACCCATATCTAGCAGTAAACTCAGAATCTATGGCATCTCAGTGATGTGTGCTTAAGCAGGAGGAACGTGTGCTGTGGATCTTTGGAAAGGTCATGTTCCAGCAGGCCATGTGCCCTACAGTAGGATTTGGGTGGATGTGGGGGGAATGTTTGGTTTGGAGTCTGTCTTAAAACACAAATCAATATATCAAAGCAAATTTTGTACGCTGTCAGTTGACATCTACTTCCAGTAAGAAATGAGAAAGTAGAGCTACATGCTAAGTCTTCTGGTCTTCTTCTGTGTTTGCCTTTCATGCTGCACAGGTAGAAATATATAACCTTAATGTGTAGCTTGTATAGTCTCAACTTGCTCTGTATTTCAAATGGTGAATGAAGAACTGTGTCGCAGGCAAGTTCTGGAGAAGGTAAAAACAGAAAAGCCAAATACTAGAGGAAAACCAGGCAGAGGATTTCACGATACAGGGCTGAGAAGCTAACACAGATGCACAGCTGGAGCGGTGGGCTGGGTACTGTATTCATGACCAGTGCTTCCAATCTTTTAATCCTTCTTAAAACCACTGTCACCACTGAACAAACTGTGTAGAGTACATTCAGCTTTATTTTTGATTGTTATAACTTTCTTCCTTTGAGTAATCTAGAATGAAATACTCTGTGGATTCAGCTACAAAAGCTCAAATTGTAAATCAGTCCTGACTATGCATGTAAAAGAAACCGCCTTGTAAACTGAACGTCCCACTGTCACAGAGCAGCACCGCGGCACTGGCACTTGCTGCGGGATGTTTGGTCTGCTAACAGCCTGGAGCAGGACAGGGAGTACATGGAGACTTATTGGTATACATCTGAAGAGTAATAGCTTATAAAGAGTGGCAATAAATAATAAATGTCCAAGGTGATATTCTTTCTAATGAACATTTTAATGGTTTATTTTCCCCAGTAGGGGACTCTCAGGCTTCTTAATAGAAGCACAGAATGAACTCTTTGTGCCCTGTCTATCTCTCTCTGTCATTTTTTGCCTGTCCCTTATTGCTGTCTGCCACTACTTCACTCTGTCTCCAGCTGTGAGGGCAAAGTTTATGGTGTCTTTGAAACCTGCTGTTTGTTTTCTTTGGTCGGGGTAAAGCTTGATGAGGCACAAAGCAAAGTGCCTCCCTTGCCCACTGGAATGCCCTGTGCAGCAGCGAGAACTTTTCTGCATTTTCCCAAGCATGAACTGGGAACAGAGGAACCAAGGCTGCTTCTGCAGTAAGATACGGTTACAGGGTGTCCTGGTGGCATGATGAAGATTAGCTGGATAACTTCTTAAGCTATCATCCAAGGCAAACCTCAGATATTTTACATGGAAGCAATGTATGCCTGGGGCACTCATACTCCCTACATAGTTCATCTTTGTCTATAGATTCTTTGCTAGATGTGGGTTTCTTTCTTTTTTTTCACATTTTTTTCCCTAAAATTTCAAGAGTCATCCTGCATGATGGAAAACAACTTCATGTTCTGACTGGCTGATCTACCAAATTGTTTAATATCAGAAAATCTGAGTAGTAGTTCTCTATCAAAGTGGTTTGTGTTAAAATTCAGTCCTGCTGGGAGATTATGCCTAGCCACCTGTATATGGTTAAGAACTGTATTTTTAACTAGACTTCGAATATTTCCTAAAGGAACCTACAGTCTGGGATGGAGTCCAGATGTACATTTGAGATGGCTAAAATGGAAAGTCCTGATTTTTTTATTAGGCATGCCATTCAGAGTGCAAGATGAAGTGTGAGCAAAGAAAGCATGTTGGCATGGCAACAGCAAGTATAATTTAATGCAACAGGTTTTGATTCTGACCTGAGAAAGGAACTATTTGTCTTGAGAGTCAGCTTGTAGCCTATAAAAGTTTTAAAAGACAGCAACTTGTCTTCGCTAAAGGCCAGCGACTGGAGAGATGGATACCTCAGAGCTCTGTGGCCAACAAAAGAATCTAATTATTCTAATGGTGGTTGTTCTGGCATAGATGTGTAAAAAGGAATTGCTTTAATAATGCATCTATTGCTCACATTATAACCACCTGCAGGCAACCTCTTAAGCACAGGGTCTCTGTTATTTTTAATAAGGTATGTGATGTTTGTAGAACTGTAAGACATAATGAGGGTAAGTACTTTGCAGAAAAATACTGTGTCAATTACCAAGACTAAAATATAGAGTTTAGAAATTCCTGTCTCCCAAATCTATGATGAATCCACAATTATGTCCCTGCTACTTGTAACAGCTAGTCAACGGAAAAGACTAAGAGAAGAAACAAGCATGGGAAAGCAAGCTGCTTTCTAGATCAGTTTATTAAGGCTGGAACTAATGGCCAACAGCTTAAACTGCACATCTGATGCCAGGTATTTGGTTTTGATGTATGTGCTCATTTTCCTTTCAAGATTAGCTGCTCTAGATTCCTGAGAGTGGAGCTGGCTGCACAAGCCACATTCAAAACATTTGACTTTCTAATTCCATCTGCTGCCACCTCATCTGTCTCCATGGGAAGAAGCAAATTTACAGGAGCAAAAGGAGGAATGAACCACTTTCCATTTTTTTATGGAAGCACCACAAATCTTAAGACTAACTTTGATCTTCCAGGACTTGCAATTCACCCTCTGGACCAAAGATACTTGGAGAAGTTTGGCTAAGGATAGGGTATAATTGTCCAGAACAAACAGAAGATTCTAGACCTGACTCAGAGACTCACCACGGAGAGGTCACCCCCCAGAAGGCAGGCAAAGCATAGTTATCTGTGTGCATTTTGTGACCCAAGAATCCTTGTATTGTTTTCACCTCATTGTTTGCAGGTGTCTTCATAGAAAAGTGGGCAAAGGAATTTGTGCTTAAGAATTGCATATGTACTGAAGGCAATAAAATCTTCTACTGCATAGATGTCTGTGAAGTAAAGCCTTTCTAGTTTTCTAACACATCATACTGTGCTTTCACCATAGCCAGATTTGAATAGCTCAAGGTGTAGGCAGAAACCAAAGTGGAGCCTGCTTGTTGCACTATGATTTGTTGTTGTTCCCAGCTCTTTCTGTAGTTGAAAAAAATTCATTATAAAACACACAACACTTGAGTTTGGTGCATTTCTAACACTGTGACTGCTGGCTCTATTTGGAATGTGCATCCTAGTTAATAGAGGCCTATCTTGGCCTATAACACTCTTTTTGTCTATATACTTAGTATTTTCTTTCATTTTTTTAAAAAAGATGCTTATAGCGTTCCACAGTTCCTGAAAGCTTTCAATAGAGATACACTTATAATGCATATTATTTGGCTCATATCCTGTTGAGAGAAGGAAGAACATGAGGTGGGGCTGCAAGCAGCCAATTTCAATGTCTTTTGATCCAACATGAGTCAAGTGCACACCATGACCTGAAGTCTGTTGTAGCCCTCTTTTATGTGGTTCTTCCTTTTCTGCTCTTGGTGAAGCTTTTGAAATTTTCTTCTGTAAATGGAATTTTTCTTTCAGAAGCATAAATATGCAAAATTTTTCTTTTTAATAATGTCACCTAGTTCTTTTCCTATCGCCTGCTGAAATCAATGGAAAGAGATCCATTTCAACAGTCTCTTGGAAAGTTCTTTGCAGTTCTGATATTCTTCAGATTGCTGCATTATTTCTTGTTACCAGTATATGGAATATAGCAGGAACCAGTGGTACCTTATGCAAGGATAAATTTAATCAATCACAGGCACTGTAAATGGCTACCGCTTAAAATACATAAAGTACCTTTGGCCTCATCACAGTGGGATGCATCTCAGGAATGCAGTGGCTTAACTACTAAAAAGATAGTATTCTTTCCTTCTGTTTAAAGTGTACCATGTAGGACTTCCTTTGGGGGAACTGAGAAGTAATTATCATCATACCACCATTTCCTCAGAGTGACCAGCTTAACAACAGGTTATGGGGGTCCAGAGCCAGAGAATTTGAGCCTTGTTACCATTTATAGTTTTTCTCTGTGTCCTATAACATGCTTTCCCATTAGCTAAAAGTGTCATTTCAGGAAATTGCCTTCAGTGGTTTGTTTGATGTGGGATGGGAGTGAAGAAAGCAAGCAGTTGCCCTATTCCACTATAGTTGTAGACAGCGACTTAGTAAGAAGCAGATATGTGATTTTCTTATCTGTCAATTCTTTTTCATTTATCATTCAGTAGGATGGCATCTTTAGCAAGTTCACACAGTCCATTGCATCTCATCCTTTTACAGGTAGTCAGTAATGGGGTGAAAAGAGTGAAGGGATAGTAATAAATCACCTGGTTACAATTTTCTAGTTTTGCTAGTTGCTAGATTTTGTTAGATTGAGACTGGAATATTAGCCTTATTAATATTGATTAATCATAGCTAAATGGAAAGACATTTGCCTTTTATCCTTGGGACTGGTAGTTGTCCTGAGATTATTTTCCTTTGGTGTCATCACTGCTCCTGACTGGACGACTCTTACTGCTCTGAAGTGGAACAGTTGACAGTCCTGAAGGCCATGTGTAACTTGAACATTTCTTCAAGATCTCAGTTGTTTTGATTTGTGGTTTGAGAGACATATTGTCTGCTGCTTAATGTTTATTGAATTTAGAAATTCATATATGTTCAGTGAAACAGTCCCACAAGTGGACATATTTGCTCTCAGACTCCAACTTCAAGCATATTTTCTCTTACTCTGTTGTTTTTTAAAAATCTTTCCCTGCTCCTGCAATTTCAGGAAAAAAAAGTTGTGGTTTTTTTTTTTGCATAAGGTACTTTGTGAATAACATTACTGGGGGAAAGAAATCTAGCAATTGAAACTCTGGATAAATTTGCAGGGAGACGACTTCATAAATATCTAATTCCTTGGAGAGACATCAAAAAGTAACACCAGAAGTGAAAGGCCAGCAAGGGCCTCGTGCTACATATGAAAGCCAAGATTCTTTTTTCACTTGAACAATTTAATGTAAGTCTGGAATAACTCAATTTAAAATGAGATTACCTGAGAGAAAATCTGTCCCCAAACAACTTGTGAAATACTATTTTCCAACTTTTTTAGCATACTTTAAAAAGTGAGGGTGCTCTTCCAGCAATAAGTTTTGCACAAACTCTCCTGTGAACAGGAAACTTCAGAAATGTTCTTGAAGAAATAGAATTGATTCCTGGAAAAACTGATGTACAAATTGATTTTTATTCTCATGTGACTCATTATGGGTAGTTGATTTTTATGTTTCCCTCCCCTTTAATGTGGACAAACCCCACATCTAGATGTGGAGTGACTATAGTGACTGTTGTTGGGACTACTGCGGTTTCTGTTTTAACAGTTATGTACAGAATTGAAGCAGGAATTGTTTTGGCATTATGCATGTTTATATTTTATTTCGCATAAAGTCTAATAATTCAATGTCTTTCTTTTCAAGGACAATTCTATTGAAGCCTTACATCTGAATGCCTCCTGGTCTTCCACATGACTTGACTTCAGATGGAAGTAGGTGATCTGTTTTAGTACTAACTCTTCTCAGGGATGTTGTGCCACTTGATTTTTAACTGGATTTGAGTTTGACAGATGTGTATTTAGATAGTCTGTATCATCTGACTGATGCACAAAACATGTATTCCTCCAAAGAAACCTTTGCACCCTTTCCATCTCATTTAAGCACATGTACAGATAGTGTTGGCTGTTTAAAAGATATTGCTATGAAAAAGATGACAACAGATTTTTTTATAATCAGAACAGGGCATGACTGAAGCAAATCAAGAATGCTTCAAACTCTGTGTGCCAGACCTCCTTGACAAGAGCAGGTGGTTGAAGAGTCAACAATATGAAATAAGTGCTTTGAGTGCGATTCGAATGAGCATAATTGATTCACTACCACATGATATCCATATATTTTGTGGGGGCCTTTATTCCAACAAATTCTGCATTGAGACATAAATCAGCATCAAGGGATGTTTCTGCTGATGCTGATCAATGAGATATGTCATGTATGTGTGAAATGCATGGTTTTATACTTACACAAGACCTTTTACAAATGCTGTCTTCTTTAACAGTGAATATTCAAAGAATATATTTTGATGAAAAGGAATTCAAAAGTCCTTTTGATTTTTACATAAATTTAATTTGCATGGTATTGTGCGTTGGTAGTTGATAGTTGCACACTCGATGGCAAAATCACCAAAATCTCTAAGAAAAAATTGTGCAATGGATGTCTTAAACATCCATAAGCAACTAGAACACAGCATGGAGAGAGGGAATAGCTAGTAATTTTTCAAGAGTAAATTACGACAAAGCAAACTACCTTACTGCTATAGTGATGTAACAGGTCCCCAGATACTGGGGACAAAGTCTCCTGCTCCTACATTACTTAAGGTTTGGCACTCTCTTGAATGATATTCTCACTGGAAAGCTAAGGAAACATAATCTTGGGAGTAAATGCAAAGCTGAATGAAAAGTGAAACTCAGAGAATAATCACCTTTTTTTTTTAAATTTAAATATACTGAGAACTTTCTACAGGACTTGTTCTTCATTAAATATTCTAATGAATCATCTGAATGAGGGAATATTATTATATGTGGTAAATTTGCATATGACAGGAGATGAGGGGATTCTGAACATGTGGAAAGCAGAATTAGAATCCCAAATGATCTTGACAAATTGGAGTGATCATCTGAAAAAAATAGGATTAAGTTCAATAGGGCCAAATGCAAAGTGTTAGGCAGAAATAATCAATTGCAAAAATACAGGATGGGGTAACACAATAGAGAGCAGTTCTCTGGAAAAGATCTGGGAATCAAAGTGAATCAAATTAAATATGAGTTGATGAATTATTAAAAAGCTAAGTGACCAGCTAGTGTGTATATGAAAACCAGAATGCAGCCTGCAGAAGTAATCTTCTAGTATTTTATACTGGTAAGGACTCAGCTTGCAGCACTCTAGCCAAAAAGAACTTGAAAATATTGGAGTTATTAAGCACTCAAAAAGAAGATGGAAGGGTCAAGGCAATAATTAAGATGAAAAAGAACCCCACTGCTGTAAAGAGGGAGTAATATGTCCTTTTTGTTCATAGCAGACATAATAAGAAATAACAAGCTAAATTACACCAGGGGAGAATCAGAATAGTTATTAGGAAAATCTTTCTAAACATAAACATAGCAAAGCCTGGGGAGGTGGTGAAGTCACCATCGTTAAGAACATACATCTGTCACAAGTGACACAAATATTGATTCCGCCTTGAGGACAAACAAGATGACCTTTTAAAATCCTTTCCAGCTCTACTACCTATAATTTTATATCAAGATATGAATAGATTTTGCAACTCTCTGTATCTTGAATAGCACCTAATTCTATGAGGAGATTTACTGAGTCACAGGAAAATTTCTTAGTCAACAAAGCAATGCTTACTTGCACACAAGAACTAGTTAACTTCTTTAACTTGTTAAACGCGTATTGTCTTATACCTGGACGTATTTTAAGATTAATATTTCAGGTTAGTAAAAGTATAATTAAATAAATTCTGAAGTGATTTGATCTACTTAGGGAATAAGAGTGAGTATTCAGTAAAATTAATTCTTGCTCAGTGGTCCACGGAAAGTTTTAGGAAAAGGAAGGTGACTGACTCTTTGCCACCTTTATGGATACACTCCTGCTGTTTCAAGCTGCAGCTGTCTCAGGAACTCATGGCTCTGAGAGACCCACACGGAGCACTGTGTACTTTGATACTCTGCTCTGTGTCCATGACTTGTACCTCAGCATTGCTCCCAAGAGAATGGGAGAAATAAGTCGCATAAAGTCTGTGCACTGACTTTTTATCACCTGGGCTTTGTCTTCAGTTATTTTTTCAGGGCGTCTTTTGTGCAATGCAAATGGGGTAACCAAGGGGCCATGGAATGAACTGTATCAATTTCATTTCAGTATCTATCCGAAGTTGTCTTTTTTGATAGCAACTTGTTATTCTGAAGCATTACCTGAGCACTACTCTCAGTCTGTCGTTTGTTTAGGCTGATGATGAAAGGCTTAAAGGATGTAGTGATGCAGAAATATTTGCCCAATCAAAAAATATATTTATTTCTGAATATTTAGGGAAGCTTGTGAAACTCCTCATACCCTTCTGCTCCTTGAAGTCTGTGGTAACTCTATTGTGTGCTGCTTCCTTCCAGCATTATGTATCATATGGTACCAAATTACTGTAGCAGAGATTGGGAAACCTCTGTTTAGCAGGTCTGGTTTACAGTTGTGCTAAAAATAGAAGTGAAATGTGTAACTCATTTCAAGAACAATTTCTTCACTGAGATCACAGGATCATTTAAAGCTGTCCAAACACTTAGAGTAAGTGTCCAGATAGTCTGGGTTGTTGCTTTTTTTTTTTTCAGTAAATTTGGAAGTGGGACAGCTTACTCACTGTAGATGATTCATGTCTTTATGTCCTAATTTAAAGTGGTTCACCACACTGTGATCACAACTTCAGAAGTGTCAGATGATCATCAGACATCACTCCTGCCTGTAAGACTGATTGATTTTTCCAGCTTTCTAGCATTTTCAAAACTTACTAACCTCTCCCCACAAACCCAAACAATTTAGGTTCAAGAACAAGCATTAGGAAACTGTTTACGAAATAATTAGTATATCAAAATTCCCCAATAGACAAAGCTCTTAAAACCAGAGCTCTGGGGACCCAAGTGCAGAGATACTGCCCTTCTCATGCACTCTGAAAGTGCTTTTCCATGTTCCCTTGCAAAGGTTTTATCTTTTCCAGTTTTAAATCTTTTTGTCTAGACAGCAGTAAGTAACTGGCATACCTTACAGTCAAGAATGGTATGGTTAAGTCTTTCAGATAAATATAGCTGGATATTTAAATACAAAAATAAATGTCTAAAGCTCTACTTATTAGTAGCATCTGTCTCATGCTTGATGTGTACTTCTCAGAAATATTCTAATACCTACAGAGGCTATATTTAAGCAACCTTGCTTCTGCTTTGGTGATCACATGTCATGCACTGCCTATATTGTTGATTTTGTTGCTAAGCCCTGCTGTGAGTTCTAGTTTCCAGTGCTTCAGGTTACATGTTTAAACCTGGCCTTCCAACTGTTTCACACTATCCTGCGTGTCCCCATCTACTAAAGCTGATACTCTGGAGGCCCTCTCTTTCCACACTGGTCCACATTGGCATGAAATATTGAGTGGAAGAAGGAGTTAGAATTACAGATTTTTTGTTTGTGATAGTTGTTAGCTTTCCACTTTGGAAATGTCACTAAGAGGAAGCCTTAGGAAGCATATATTGGGTGTATGTGGTCAGCAGATTGGCATCTGCCATCTACCCCTTTCCTGGAGATTTGCAGCCAGAACAAAACCCAGAAAATATGATAAACCTGTTAGACATCAAAGCTGAGAAGGCAAACAGGACTAGAAAGAAAAAAATTCTACTTAAAACTATTTCCCATAAGCCTTTGATTTGACAATTTTCATCAGGACAGATAAGGAAAAATTTGATCTTATGGACACTTCTTTAGAGAATTATATTTAGGCCCACTTGTGTTACTGGAAGAGACCTCCCCGTATACCTGTGAGGTTTCAAGTAACTTACAATATAAAGCGTCAGTGACTTGGGCTATCCCAGTTTAGTTGTGTGCATGATGACATATCAGTCAGCATGATAGGGCTTCATTTCTTCAAGTAGAAACCCCTCGTGCACTGTGTTATGGAAATTATTGCTCCGTGCCAAGAAACTTTATGTTACTCCATCAGGCGTAACTCCATTCCTCTGACTCTCTCTGAATATTTTATGTACGTGGCTATGGGTAGTTTGTATTTCTCCTGTGAAATAATTCTAGAGTCTGTATAAATGTTTTGATGCATTGTAAATTTTTTTGGCAACATGTTATTACTCCTTTGATTAGAGCAGCACCCTTTGTTTGTTTTTATATTTAGAGCAAAGAACTGCAAACATCCTTGCCATCAAGAAGGCTAGGTGGGGTAGTACTAAAGGTAGGTTGTTTTAAATCTCTGTACTGCCTGTATTCTAAGCTTATGTTTGTATGTGCCTATTTTACCCTCTGGTCCAGCAGATGCTGCTATTTTTCAGGATGTAGTCAAAACTATTTTCTGAAAACTTGCTTTTTGGGGGTGAAGGCCAGAGGAGAGGAAAAAAATACAAGCTGAACAAATCCATACGTTGAGGCTGACTGCCTTAGAAAAGTTGCTTGGGTTTTCATACCCTTACACTGGTTCATTGATCTACATGCCAAAAAAACCTGGTTGGTTTTGATTTACAGATTCTACATTGTTTAGGAGATTATAGTCTAATTCTCCTTCTGCTGTGACTAGTCAGGGCATGAACTGCAGTCATAATGCTAGGCACACTGTTTCTGGATTTTAGCATGCCAGGCAAGGAAGTCACTTCAAAGTAAAGCTGAAACACGTGAAGAAGAAGTTGTGGGGAAGAGTGCACTAGGAGGAGGAAATTAGATTGACCTTGGTTTATTAAAGAGCAGGATAAACTGATGGATCAGTGAATTTAGGCACCAGTAAAAAGGAGAGTTTGGGATGAAAATTATACCTGCTTTTTACTAATAGAGTTGGTGTGAAATAGCAAATGTAAGAAAAAGGTAACTTGGAAAAGTTTCACATTTTAATGTGAAAATGTTTTGTTGTCAGTAACTGTTGTTAGTATTTGTATTGGAGCTGTGTTCAGGGTCTGCTTTGAGATGAGAGCACAGGGAGGAGCCACACTGCACTTTTCACTCTGCATGTGTCTAATAAAAGATTCCCTGTCTTCAGTGGCTCTCAGCTCCCACAGGGCTGGGTTAAAGGGAGGTCCCATTTACAGAGAGCACCAAGGGCAGGAGCTTACCTGTAACACTTTGAAAATGTCCTTGAAATTACTTGGTAAAATGTAGTTTATGAATCTGTAAAGCTGCTCTAGGCATTTTGGTTTCATTCAGATTTTGACAATTATCCAAATAATGTATAGTCCTACAAAGCTATTATTATCAGAGCATGTGAGCAGAGCGGAGTGCTGTTTTACCAGCGTTGCCCAGTACAGCTGTACTACACCATGTTACTGCACAGTAACGCCGCTGCAAATAGGAACAAGTAGGCTATACTACATAGAAATTTACTGTAG
>JAVSBS010008706.1:13441-25570 GCA_033124195.1 Coracias cyanogaster
GCTGCAAGACAAAAATTTATGTTTAAAAGGAAGGCCTTTAGAAACTCCTAATACAAGCAAGCGGCTCTATCCTATTTTTCCCACCAAAACCACTAGACACTACACCATTAAATTTAGTCAGACCGACAAAAATGGGGTGATTTCTTGAACTACTTGAAACCAAAAGCTCCAAAGCAGAAAATAACATTACAAGAACAATCTTTCCTTACTTGTTCAAGGCCTCCACTGTGACCAATATGATTCAAGTGATTATGCATTAACTGACAAGGATTGCTGGATGTATCCCGTGCAAACAGCAGCCATGAGAAGACAGGGACTCTCCTTCCGTCTTTATCATCGTTGTATAATTTGATGGCAGTGTTAAGCATCAAAAATTTCAGTGCTTCATAGAGACTATACTCGTCCTCTTCATTTCTAAACAATTTATCACAAGCTTCTTGTTTCTCCATAGGATCCTTGATTTCACTTATATTCTTCCACTATAAAAAAAAAAAAAACCAACAAAAAACCACAACACACACATGTATCAACAGCCATCACCATACAAGAGCTTGAAAAAGCCACTTGTGAATGTGTCATATGTTCAGCACAGACACTCAGAATTTAATTTATAAAGGTCTTTGCTCCTTTTTAAAAACAATCAAGACTATTTCTACAGCTGTAGTCCTAGCAAGGTCAAGTTGAGTTAAGTCTAATTTTGCTTAAATTAGTCCCTAAGCAAAACAAAAGAGGATGTTGGAAATTGTTGCAATGTGGCAAGACAAATCTTGTCATGGCACAACAAGCAATAAGGCAATAACCTTTTTGTTTCCTGCATCATAAATATTACATACTTCACATTCTTTACATTTCAGTTACTCAGAACACGTATTTCATTCCAGCTCTCAAACTGCTTGAATGCAGCCTTTAAAGTACTCTTAAAAGCCTTCAGGAAAAAAAAAAAAAAAAAAGAAAATATGCATATACAGTATAAAAGAAACAACTGAAGTTTTAAAATAGGCTCCAGAGTTTCAAGGTGAGGAAGGATGGTGTTAGGAAATATAGTACGAACACTGAAAGGGAACAATCGCTTCCCTGTTACGTTAACCTAGAACAAAAATCTATAATGTAGAACAAAAACTACTCTTTTAAAAATTACTTCAGCATTATTCTTTTTGGGTTTTTTTTCCCATGACTGTTCAAGGTAGCAACAGCATTTATGCACAGTATACATTGTTCCTTCAAATAAATACAAGAAATAGAGGCAAAATGTTACTGTTACATTAATTTCTTCATTGAAACCTGTCTAACTTAGTTTTCTGCAGAGTAAGCAACTCTGCAGAGTATTGGAATTACTCTTAATTCCAGCATCAGGCTAATGTGAGCAGTGAAAGACCAGAAAACTCCCACAGATTTGAATAGACATTCTTTCTTTGCTATTTTTTTCAGTCCACATACAGAAAAGTGACTTTCACTAGTGAAAGCATCCTCATGCATAAATACACAACATTCATACATTTTTGCCATTTTTCTTATTTGCAACTGACCAAGAATAAACAAATACTTTTCCAACCTTTTCTCTCAGAAGTATTAAATATTCTTTAATTTCATTACTTATTTCTCCCATCTTCCTGCCCAGTTTCTGTTTTAGCTGCCACTGCTTGATCCAGTCATACTTGCTCAGCAAGTTTTCAGAAAGCTGGAAGTTAAGAGAAGAGAAAACAGCTAAAGTCAAAAGTCTTGAAAGGAAAAGCCATCAACTTACACATTACTATTTTATTGTTTGTAATTTTTTTTAACATTTTGCACCTTAAAAATGATTCCTCATGTTCTTCGGAACAGATGTTGTACTAAGATGACCATAATTGAACACAATTGGCTCTTTATAATACTTGCTGAGTAACAGTCAGAATACTGGTCTATTACTATTTCCAGATCTAACCAATATATAAGCACTGGAAAAATTAATCACCCCAAGTTACGCATGGCTTTTCTTTTTTTTTTTAAATTAAAAAGAAAACAAAACAGAAAACAAACAAACAAAACCCAAACCGACCAGCAGCAGATGACACTGACTGTGTGTGAAAGTGTCCCTGAACCCACAGAAGGGAAGGTTAAAGATTGAAAGGACCTGTAGATGTGGCGCTGAGGGACACAGTTTAGTGGTGACCTGGCAGCGCTGGGTTAACAGTTGGACTTGATGATGACCTTAAAGGTCTTTTCCAACCAGAATGATTCTGTGGTTTTAATGTGATGACATCCACCAGATAATCCAGAAGTCTTCGTGGAGTGCAAACTGCTACTTTGTCTAGAACACACACACTGTGCTTTCTTTTCAGGGAATATAAACACCACCGGACAAGTTTTCATATAAAGAAGAAAACAGCCTGGAGATTAATTGATGCATCAGATTATACTTTAGCCTCAGAACTGCCTCTTTTTCTGCTCACATGCTACACCTGCTCAGCTAAGAGCCTTTTAAGCTTCTCTTGAAGGACATCCTTGCAGCTGCATGCCCAGTTTGTTACCCTCATTTATTAACCCATTTTACTGCTAAAATGGTAAAAGCAACTTGTGTCTCACAATGAATTAAGTATTTGGCTAGAGTAGCGCATATGACATCAGCCATTACCACCCAGTCTTCCTTTTATCAGGATTCCAAATCAGTAATACGTTCCCTTTAATGGCAACCAAGTATTTGTCAAACACATGCAGGCCCTCCTCCATAGGAAACAGATTCAAGTAGAACTAAAAAAACCAAAGATTATATGCCAGTAACTTCTACCACTAGAAATGTGCATGTAAACACAGTTTTAAATAGAAAAAAAAACCCAAACACAAAAACTTTGTTTAAGTTGCCCTGCTAGCTGTCACCATCTTTCTCTTACATCTTCTCTGCTTCGATGCATTAATAGTTTATCCTTTCAATCAGATCATTTTATAGTTATACAACTTTTTCAAAACAATATTAATTACCATATGATACATTTTCCTCTATAAATCCGTAGCAAAAAAATAGGCGAACATCATTTAAATCTGCAGAGTGCACCATTTTAAAATATTTGTATGTTCTTTAAAGGAGCACTGGGAAACGGTCTTGTATAGTTTGATAATGTGGAAATGGTTGTCAGTGGGAGAATTCTCAAAAACCTATCAGCAGAAGTTTACTTAATGATGGTGACCACAATGAGAATTTTTAAGATGGCCTCTAAAGTTATACAGAAAGACAAGGGCAGCGTGATTCTGTCTGCATTGCTAGTGCACAATGTAGTCTGCATCAGATATTGGTCATCTGCGTTTCCAGCAGAGACCTGGACAACTGGAACCTTACTCCCCTGAAGTGGGCCACTTTTGCATAGGCAGCTTCTTATGTGTTTCTTCCATGTTCACCAAATGGACCTCGTTGATGTAAGACAATTTCTGGAATATTTTTCTTCTGTCCTTACTAAGACACCTTATTTTGCTTATCTATCAATGCTGTATAAGAACTGTTCTTCACAGCAGGTTGGAGTTGCTCTTACACTTAAAGTGACATTTAAAACACGGGTAATAAACACATTCCATGCAACATCCCATTTGTTAATTTCTAGAGAAACTATGTATGGCACACAAGAATATATATAATTTTGAAAAGCTGGCAATTTTTTTTCAAATGTATTTAGAATAAGTTGTATATATTTTTTGTTAGTACCAGCTGACTTGTGGGAAACCTCTTACTGCCACATTACACACACAGTAAGAAGAAACCGAGAGGGCAAGAGGAAGATGGACAAGTTACATTAGTCAGTGCTGTAGTACGATTTAAACATTATAAACTGGAAACTAAGTTTACCTGGACTCAATTCCAAGTTGAAAGAATCATTGTGAAGGTACAACAGAACGGAACATTACTTCTCAATTCAAGGGATATTGAGAAGTGAGCATATATAACATAACAGAGAAATGAGATTATAAAATTATCAGATAGGTTAGAACCAACATTTCTCTACTGTCAGAAGATCAGAGTTTGACACATACCAGAGTAAAATCCTCACTCTGCAGCCAGCTTGGTAACCGGGTAGCTTGGCTTAGCGCCTGGAAAAGAGTTGCTCTAAGAGCACAGTAATTGTCACCTCGCACTCTCCTTATGGATGCGAACTTCTGAGCAACTGCTTCATATCCCTAGAAAAACACAAAATCCAAATAACATTAAAGTATTAATAAAACATTAAGGTCATGCACTGGCATCATAAAAGATATTGGAATATTAGCATGCAAATGCTAATGCTATTTTTTAAAAGGGGTTTGATTCACTACCCATTTCACAAGTTCAAATGCTTTTGTCACAACTCATGTTGTGAAAAAAAAACTTCCTTAGTTTTGCTGAATAACAAACAAGAAACCAAAGAAATCTAAGGACCTAATTGGTTGTGGCATTTATTTAATGACAGTGCAGAAGTATCACTGAAATGTGGGTAGTTAACCTAAAAAAAAAAAGTCCAAACATACAAATATACACACACAAGACTATAAATCTATGCTTACAAGAAGTTTCAGCAATCGTTTATTTCATTTACCCAGCACATCGCATGCAGTTTGGTTTTGTCTCAGAGAAAATTTGTGTCTACACTAAAGTATCCTGGCACATGCCTCTGCACGTCTGTCCCCTCCCCGCTGTTCCCATACATACACTTTCAGCAGAAGCAGCAATGTTGAAACATAACTTCTGAAGCTCAGTATGTCTCTTCAACTAACCCAGCATCAGCCAATGCCCTGTGCACCTCAATTTCTCAAACTAATCTCTTGAAGGTGACACGTGGATATGTTGATTTACAGAAAGTATTTTTTAGGTTTACTCATACATAACACTAATATTTCAAATTGTATTGAAAAAACCAAAACAGTAAGAAACCTAACCAACCTTATGCTTTATTTTCTACCATTCTGGCACAAGAGTAATATAAGAGAAAGTAGTCCAAAACCTACAAAAAAATAAGAATTCTGGAGAAATTTAAGAAAAAATGAGCCTATTCATTAAAGCTCCCCACCTTAAAAATCATGCAATTCACCAACTTCAGTGATTTACCTTCTGCCAAGCAGTTTGGTCATCTGCTCTGCCACTTCCACAGCCCACAAAAGTACCATTTTATGGCAATAAAAAAGATTTCAAAGTTCAATTGAAAACAGTATTAACAAAATTCTACACTATCAACAAGTAGCCTTAATAAAAACCGCATTCTGAACAAGTATAAACAAAACTGTCTTCCAGCTGTCAGCCACTTCTAAGACCAGATACCGGAAAATATTGCTGTTACATTTCCTGTGTTAAAGATTGTACCCATAGGAAATCACCTATTAAACATACAAATGAAAAAAGACAACCTATACCTTTCTCATCCTTTTTGCTACTGGTGTATTTCCTCTCCATTCTTTTCTGCAATACTCCATGACGTCCATTTCAGGTGCAACACTTAGTTTATGTTCTGTTAAAATACAATATGTAACATTACAGGAAGAACTGTGAAACAGAACAACATAGAAAAAGCATTGCATTTCTAAATACACTCTATTACTTTAAAATAACACTGGTGCCAAAGGAGACTGGCAGCACAACCTATAGCTACTAATAAATTACTAGTATCAGAGGGGAAAATAAAAAAAACAACCAGCTTGCTCTGAAAATGATAAATGAAGAAAAATAATGATATAGTTTAACAAAAGAGAGAACACTCTGCCCCTCTTTTCTGGAAAATATTAATTGGTGAAGAGTAGAAATTAGTAAACGTCATTTTCTTGGCAATCAGATAAATATATTTGATTAAAGTTTTTCTTCTTTCAGTAGCCAGGCAATAAGGGAGAAAGAGAACAGATCTTTCTGGATAAGCCAAAAACAATAGTACAAAGAAGAAATACTTTTTTTTTCTTTCTTGGAATCCCAAGAGCCTTCATTCAAAAACAGATAGCAAGGTTACCAAGGGATCCCAGCAACAGATGCTGCTATAATGACTATAAATCAGCAACTTTCAAGCACAGCACTCATAACATAGGTTATATGACTGCTTTCCAAGGGTTTCACATTCTCTTGTGAAGTAACTATAGAAACGTGAAAAAAACCATACTAAAAGCAAACAGCTTTACATTAAATTGCTGTTTTTGTGAATTATACTGGACAATGTACTCAGTCATTTTACAGTAAGTAAATTCTTCTGCACGCAGAGACATTTATGCACAAAACTCCTTGGAAACGAGGGTGTCAAATCATCACAAATTAGATGCTACAAAGAATTGTAAAACTGCATGTAAAACACCAAAGTTTGAATGTACCTGAAGAGCTCGTCTCATAAAGTAGCATTTTCTCTCTTTCTATTTCTTCTGCATCACGATACATGTCCTCCTCACTGCAATAAAAATCAACACACGTCAGGTAACAGCACAAAGTCATTTACCTTTTCCCGTTTACAACTAAAGGCAAGTACTTAAGTCTTTCTCCAAGCAAGTTTTTTCAACTCCACTTGCTTTCATCTTAAACATCACAAAACCAAGAGGTCTCAAAAAAAAAATCCTTTCAACTTTTCTTCTCTCTTATCTACAAAACCTACATGGATGACTGCCTGAATTTCTCTTCTGCTGGTTGTGTGGAGACTACAGGGTACTAAAGCCCCTCTGTACTTTTAAATTTTACAGGATGAATTTTCAAAGATACAAGTGAAAATGCCTTATTTACTGATGATATAAATACTGCAACCTAAGCATGCAACTAAGAATGCATTACTCACCAGAGCTTTGTATCTGTGCTCCACTGGGGCTGAGCAACCTGGCTAGTAATGAGCAGAATACATGACAAAATATCATGATGAGAAGTAGCCAGCTATCTGCAGCTGGTTTGAATGTTATGAACTCAAGTAAAATACAACGCTAAACATGATCCAAACTGTAGCTTACAGGCTAGCTGAAATCCAGAAAACATTTCTTCCTCAAATCATATGGGATTTTTGGTCAAGATGCATTGTCTTAAGAGTCAAATGTCTCCATCTGAGCCTACAGACATTCGGAACTCAGGTGATGACCATAAGGGATGAAACTATGGCCTAAAAGGATATTGTTCCTATGTATAGCATAGCATCATCAGGATGAGATCTCAAAGCCAGGGTGTGAACATTACTGTTGATAATGGAGGTCTATACGGTGTTAAAAAACAGACAATAAATTGTGTATTCCTTTAAGCATTAATCTGAGTGGCATTTGTCGTGCAATCACACGTAGCAAATTAACCTTAAAATCACAGTTTCAGAGGTAAAATAATTTTAGAAAGCCACCTTACACCACCAAACATATTAGTAAATCATTTAGGCTTAACACTGAAGGAAGGTTACACTGAAAGTTTGTATTTTGAAGTACATCTGCAGAAGAAAAGGTTTAAGGTTATTATTCATTGCCCACTACTATTAGCAGCTTCTAATCTACTACTCAAAAAACCCAAACCACAGTGTGCTTGTAAAAGCCCAGGAAGAAATTAAGGCAGCAACCTTGTCCCATCTTACACTACTAAAAGAGAACAAGCAGTTAGGAAGACTGCACTGCAAGAACCGGTTCCATGTAGCCAGCTGGTAGTTACGAGTACTCTCATAAAGTTAGAAGAATACACTGGTAAATTATGGCTCTGTATTTCTTTTTCTTTATATCCAAACCAACTAGCTTTTAAAAAGGTAATGTTTCTAAGCCATTTGCATGTATCTCCCTTGAGAACAACAAAAAAGGTTAATACCAAGAAGCTGTGGTCTTGGTCTAATACCAAGTTATCTACTGTGCAGTCATATGAAACTACCGTTTAGTTTTTGCTCAAGTTTCAAACCTTTAACTTTCAAACTGGGCTTCCTGGGTACTCAAGTAGCTGCTTGAAATCTGATCTGTAACAACACTAAATAATATGAATTAAAGGAGAAACATTAGATGCAGTAGATATTAAAGACAGTACTCCATAAAAAGAGTACTATCTGCTGAGAAGAAAAATCACAGAAATATTTATCCCAAGTCCTTATCCTTGTTATAGCATGGCACTGGACAAACCCTAATTTCCACACATGATCTTATTTCTCAGCAGAGATTAAGGTCCATTAAGGTTTGTTAAGAGTTTCAAGAATACCTAATAACCTTGAAAATACTATGAAAAAAATAAACAATTTGGTATCTGACAGCAGCAACCTGCAGCCTAGCCTATCTATAAGCTAGGTATTTAAAACGTAAAGCAACAGCCTCCCACTCCGAGCAGGAACAAACCTGCTCCTACAAGGGATGCCACGGGAGGTGACAAGGCAGGGGGAAGGGTTACTTTGGGATACATCTCAAAAACATTTGGGTTATAATGCACAAAGAGAAAAATGTTCAACTCAGTAAACTAGTGAGGTTACTCAAAAAAGAAGATTGGTGTAGATTAGGCAGCATCACGTTCCTTCTGCAGATATAACCCCATCTTCTGACTGTGAGCTGACAAAATAGAACCAATAGATTCAGAACATGACAAATTAACATCCAGTGTAAACAGAGCACTGCAATTTATCTGAGCTGTTTTGAAATCAAGGTAGCTGAGAGGTGCAATCCATCTGCACAGGCACTCTCATTTCAGAGTTGAAAGTGCATCTTAACATTGTTCTAGCAGAGCAACCATTAAGTAGACCTGTGGAAACAGCAGTGTAGAAAGTAAAGCCTTTCTCTGTTAGTCTTCACATTAGTATTTGCCATAGAATGAAAGTAACATATGGAAAACAATTAAATGAAAACATGCATGCACAAAAAAAAAAAAGAAATCGTCCATAGTGTTGCAGTTAAGCACTTAAATAGTTAAAGGTACCAAGGAAAATAAATCAGGATGTCAGATTTTAAGTCAGAGCATCCTGGACTTTGCATTTTAAAAATAAACAACAAAAAAACCCACACCACCAAAGAAACCTAAAACCCAACAAGTTAAGATGGTAACAAGCAAAATAAGCTGGAGAGAAGGGAAGGGACTATGGGAAAAAATATAAATAGTTTTATACTAATAGATCTGCAAGACTAGAACTCCTGGTATTAAAGATACCACGTGAACACACAATGCTTAAAGTCTTCCATTTATTATCATGGAGGGATAAATATTTATTTTTTAATGTCAGATTAAACTTGTTGCTATTAATGGTTCACATAAAGGCAGATTAGATCAAACACAACTAGCATGCCAAGGGTAGTACCCTACCTATAAGAGCTTAATGTCACACCAGTTATTTCCTTAGATGCGGAAAGACGACCACTAATAAACTATAAAAATAAACAACTTATCTAATGGGTGAAAGTGGCCTTCAAAGTTTACGATTTGACATTTAGACCTATTTCAGTAAGACACTAACATACATGAAATTTCGCCAATAAATTAACTTTCACTAACTGAAAGTTCCCCTCCCTTTCTATAGAAAAGCTCTTAATATATATTAAAAACCTCACCTGTCCTCCGATGACTCCACTGCTGAACAAATACTAGGTGCAGGCAGATACAGTTCACAGTTTCCAGATGCATCCTGATCTATCATAAGTGACTTAATCGTATCAGTCTTCTCAGGTCTCCCAGTATTTCTGCATGCATAATCCTTCCTTATTTCCAATGTTGATTGCTCTTTCTGGTCAGCAGTTGCATTTGCTGAATAAAGATCATTAGAAGGAGCATCAACTTCCTTTTCATGCTCCATCAAGCGTATGGCAACACTGTCTTGTTCCTGTGTCTGTTCTGCACCCACAGAAAGGCTGGTTGGCTCTGTCATCCACCCTTGATAATTATCCTGGCTTTGAAGAATGAAAAAATATATAAAGAGTATCTCTCACAGAAGAACAAAAGCACGTTTGAAGAAAAGTAAGTATTTTAATAGTTATGTTATATGCTGAGAATTCAGTGGGTATTTAAATTACCCAAAAGCAGGAACAAAATCCAGAAGAGTCTGGTAAAATAACAGAGCACTCAAGACCTTTTCAAGCTCCTGTCCTCGTTGAGCCAATTTCATTTCTTACTGAGGCTAATCTGTGCCAGTTCCTCAAACAGAACCCATGCTAGACTTAGCGCCCTGACTGACCACTTGCTCTTCTCAAGGGGCATTATCACCTAAGAACCTGAGGATTAACAGAAATCCCAATGAAACAAGTTTCAGTCCTGCAAGAGGGGGATTTTTACAAACTCTCCTGGTGCTCCATGAAACTTTCCATTGCACGGATTATTGCTTAATGCAAAAATTTCTGGACTTTGCTTTTTCCAATATGATTTTGAAGTTATTAAAACAGGCCTTTCTACAACCTGTATGTCCTGCTTTGAGTTAGAACCAAACCAATTCCTTTCAGTTATTCTAGTTGTCAGCTAAGTCTTTTGCTAACTGCACTTGCTGAAGCTAACAGCATGTTTGCACAGACAGTGTCTGCTTCTAGAGGCCGTAACGCTTGATGTTTAGAGTTACTACCAAGGGCTGGCATGCAGATCAAGGTCACTGCTAACTCTTGTGTACCACACTGCGGGGGGCAAAAAGTGAAAGGCCGCACCTGCGGGGAGAAGTGGCCCTAAACTGACCAGCGAGGGATTCCATCCCATATACGTCATATTTAGTATAAAGCTGAGGGATCACGAGGGTCTTGCCCCTTCCCTTGTCGGCCTTGCCTTTCTTCTTAGAGCTTCTCATGCCTTCTTCACCCTTCTCATCAATGGCTGGCATCCAAGGAAGACTACGTCCATTCTGCCTTTGATCCCGATCTGTGTGCTCCTGAACCCAGCTCTCACCGGCTGCTGAGCCCAGTCTGGGACTCTGCCAGTGCCTGCTACAGCCTCAGTGGTGACAGTCATGTAACTGTCATCAGGGGGAGGCTGGGTTTGATATGAGTTTAGTATGTATTTGTATATATTCCATTTTATTATTATTATCTTAATTAAACCTGTTTTAGTTTTCTAATCCCAAAGCCCCTCTCTCTCACTCACCTCCTCTCCCATTTGGGGCGGGGGTCAGGGGGCAACAGCAATCCATAAGTCTCTCTCCCTTATGCCCTTTCTCTTTCACTTTTCTGGGGGGAAAGAGGGGCTAACAGAGAACGTCTGTTGTAGGTCTAGCAGACTGACCCTAAACTTCAACACCACACTTGCCAGTTCTCCAAAGGCTTAGGATCTGTCTGTATAGTAAGTTTCCAGGGATATTTAGCTTAACTTGATACATAACCCTTCCAAAAAAATACGGCTTTCTTTGCAGTTGCCACATTCATGTTCTAGTGTTGCTACACAGTCTGGTCACCTCAGAACTGACAGTCTAATATCCACTATATACAGCTTAAGACTGATACCGAAAATTTGGCTGTTGTAAAATAACTCTCTAACACCTGTCTGCAATGTTAGTCAGCAGGCATTCTTTATCGCAGCGCCAGAGGCACAGGGGTAGCTCCTCCTAATGTGCATCCCTGGACAGTCTGAGTTTGCAACTCAGATTGTCCCAAAATCAACATATGCTTAGATTTCCCGGAATTGTTTACCGATTTCCTGAAACTAATTACCGTATCTGCACAGTCATTACGCATGTGGTTTAGAGTCTTTGACAAGGTCTTCGGGAGTCTCTGGGGGTCGTTTTCTAGTGCTGGTTGAACTTTCTTCATGTGCCTGGGCAGTTTCTTCTCTTTGTTGTGCTTAATTTTCGGCTTTAGGAAGTGGTTCTTGCTTGTGTTCATCTCTAAGCCCCTCTTCTCCTGCACACATTATCTACTGTCCTTCACTGTCTCGGACATTGTTTACATTCCACGTAGCAGCGCACCGAGCTGTCTCTGAGACGTTCCACACGCTATCAAGCCCGTACAACACCTTCCTACCTTCAGGGTAAAGCCCCCCACACCCCTTTCCTTCCCAGATGTCCCTGCCCCTTCGCACTGGAGCCCTGCTCGGTACCGAGCCCCGCTGTCAGCGCTGCACACCTTGTCGCGGGGACTCCCCGCCCCGCAGCAGGCCGCGCCACCCTCTGTGCTACACACCTCCCACCGCACCCCCGCCGCCACACCGCGCAAGGCAGCCGCGGTCTCACCTTCCCGCCACCCTCCGTCCTGCGGGCCCGCCGCCGCCCGCCGCGGCCGCCTGCCACAGCGACCGCGCCCCGCCGAGCGCGGGAGGGGGCCCCCGCCGTTGCAGCCCGA
>JAVSBS010008707.1:0-35160 GCA_033124195.1 Coracias cyanogaster
CCAGAAGCCGCCTGTTTTTAGCAGCTGTGTGCACTGCGGTGCTGTGAAGGTAAAGAACAGCCTCTCCTCAGCCCAGGCCTGGCGGCTGCTTCCCCCCCGCTTTCCGGGGGGTGCCGCTGGGACCCTGGGCACTGAAGGCAGCAGACGCTCGGGTACCGTGGGTGAGGCCCGGCCTGCCCGGAGAGCCCGCAGACCAGGCCGGGAGCGGGGCGGGCTGTCTCCTCGGAGCTCCCCGACGTGGGGCTGCGTTGCCAAACTCCCGCTTCGAGCAATTGCACAGGAAAATTTAACCTAAAACTGGTCTTCAAAGGTGATAAGAGGGCGGGCGGAGGCCTCACGCTGGCTCCGGGGGCAGGGGCTGCGGAGACCAGAAGCCTCCCCTTGCAGCACCGGCCCTGCCCCAGAGACAGGATGAGAAGGGAAGAGCCAGCAAGGGAGGCGATGGCAACAGTCCTCATCCCGAGGTGGTCACAGCAGCCCGAGACCCAACCTCCCTGCTTGCTGGAGCTCACAGATGGAGCCAGTTTGGAGCTGTTTGGTAGAAGAAAAGCCAGCCTTTTGGGGTTCTAGGCCAGTGGTTCTGAGTGGGAGCAAAGTACAGGAACTGGATACAACAAGGCTAGAAGAAGCTGCTTGAAAAGCCCAGAGCACTTTAAGCTCCCTTTGCTGTTCTTACGGTTTGAGAAGAATCATGGAATGGTTTGAGGGGGAAGGGACTCGAAAGATCATCTAGTTCTGAGCCCCCACCATGGGCAGGGACATCTTCAACCACATCAGGTTGCTCAAAGCCACATCCAACCTGGCCTTGAACACTTCCAGGGAAGCTTCTCTGGCAACCTCTTCCAGTGTCTCACCGCTCTCAGATCAAAGGGCCACTAACCCAGCACTGACAACGAGCAGGGTTCCACTTTGCACAGGAGATGGGCTGCGGCCTCGCCTCCAGCAACTATCAAAGCTACAAATGAGAATTTACAGATTCCACCTCCGAGATCTCAGTCCCCAGCTTTTACATTTATTAACAGACTTAAAATAGTGGTTTTTAAAACAGGGAAATTATCACATCACATGGCTCTGTACTCTTCACAACAGTCATGGCAAATTATCAAACTCTTTGTTACACAACCTCTCCTCAGAGATACAGCCTCAAACTGCTGCATTCCACTCAAATGTTGCGCTCTTTGTATGAACTAGCTCCAAACACTGCAACTTTTCATGGTAATTCAGCCCAAAGGGATTTAGTGGAGATGTACATGCTTGGAAAACTCCGTTTTCCCCTTGCTTTTGGTCTTTCAGTGTTTGCTGGTCACGTGGAGTCTTGTAAATACAGGCTTGGCTCAAGACCTGCTGGCACAGGGTTGTTTTACACACACTCTGTGCTTATTTTATCTGTGTGTCCTTTTTTTATATCTTTCTCTGAACCTTCACCATTGCATCTCTTCTTGCTGCTTTCTGTTTCATAAGGAAAATTGGCTGCTTGCTGCGCCAGCTCGCACACTTGCATTGCATCCCTGCTTCAGAGGTTTAAGGCATTTTGTAAATACCAGTAATCTAAGCTTCCTCATCCCTGGAGTAACCACCTCTCATCTTCTGACGGAGAGCAGAGCAAGAGGCATAGAGGAACAGGGAGTGTGTGCAGCGTCTTGGGGCGAGTCAGAAGGAGCTTGTAGAAGTCATTGCAAGTGCAGCAGCTGTAAAAAAGGTTCTTAATCCATGTGAGAAACGTATGAACCTACCTGGGATTGTCACCTTAGATACTTCAGCAGACCTAGGAGGGAAGCCACTCCTGTTTGGGGCATAGAGGCGCTATTTAGTGCAATGACCAGAACTGCTTTATAGGATCATTAAAGTTGGAAAAGACCTCTAAGATCATGAAGTCTGTCAACCCAACGCTATCATGACCCCTAGACCATGTCCTGAAGTGCCACAGCTACACATTTTTTGAACACCTCCAGAGATGGTGCCTCCACCGCTTCCCCAGGCAGCCTGTTCCAATGCTTAATCGCTCTTTCAGTAAAGAAATTTTTCCTAATATCCAATATCTTCAGCATATTTAAAAAGCAAGTAAAACACTTCAAAAGAGACCCTTATGGAGGAGGCTGCTGGCTAGAGACTTTTGTTCCAAAAAGAAAAAACACATTCCTGCCGTTCACCTCCAGGCTACCTCTTATCAGGGTCTTCACATATCACCATGCTGCTTCCCCTGGCTGCACTCAGATCTGAAATGCTCTGCAGATAGAAAAGAGCTTAGAGCAATCTCTGGCTGCTCTCACAGCCAAACATCTGCTCGCCCAAACAGCATTCCAGGCGTGCGTTACACCTCCCAGCTTCACAGCAACACACGGGGACAGCAGGGGAGAACCGGGAAACTATTTCTCAGGCATGTACATTTGGTTTTAATAGGCAAGGAGCCTTTTGGATGCACGGGTGGCATCCACATTTTGCCCCGGGAAAAAAGGTGGCTTGGGCTTCCTGCTGACATCTTCTGGGAGGCGACCACTGCTGGGAAAATGAGGTTTTCCTCTTGGACTCTGTTAACACCCTACTTGTCTTAAACTGAAGCTAAGAGCTAGAGCGCACAGTGCAGAGGAAAGGCTTGCAGTAGGGATATGGAAAAAGTAACATACCATGTAGAAGGTCCCTCTCCCCCCTGCTTTTCAGCATCACAACGCAGAGGTAAAATACATTTTAAGGCACACTCTCCTTGCATCCACTTCCCCAGTCACCAGCAGTCTTGAAATTCTAATCCCTTGAGACACAGAAAGTTCCCCTGGTGCCTTCTATTTAGTCTTCTGCTGGTTCCCTGGGCGGGCAACCAGCTGCTGCTTTTGCCGACTGCTGGCACCATCTGCAGGCCCTGCAAGCAAGAGAAGATGGAGTACTCGGTCAAGTTGCTCATGCTTCAATTTGAGTCTTGTTGCCTGTCAAAATGGGGAAGAGACAGATCGCCAAAGGCTGTGGAGGGGCGAGTTTGGCAAAGGCATTAGGACCTGCATGTCAGCGCCTTAAGAAAATCCCAAGGTGACACTTGCAGTGGAAGCGGTGTGTTGTCACATGGTTAGCTCAGATTCAAGTTTGTACTTCACATATGGATTAGGCTAGGATTAGAAACACCTCTGAAAATGTTATTTTCTCTTCCTAAAAGGTTATTTTTGGCTAAGAGGGAGATGGAGTATAACTCATTCTGGAGCATTGCCCATCTCATCTGTTGAAAAAAAAAAAAAAGAAAAAAAAGAAGCAGCTTAAAACTTGTCTGTAAACCCCTATCCCATGTGACTGCTTTCCAAACAGCTCTTCAGGTTCAGATTGCAACAGAGCAACTGCTGAAGGATATAGTAGTGCCTCCCGAGCCAGCCAACCTGGTATTTCGTGGACTCACCCTTGACTTGCTTCCGCAGGAGCTGACCTTTGCGGCAATCTGCGTTGCTCTGCTGGGTGGTGCTTGCAGGGGCGTTCTCTTTTGGCAGCACCTCTCGTGGAGCCCCCTCTATCAAAGGCAGGGAGAGCTTCATTGTAAACAGTGGGAGCAGAACACAGTTGGAAAACATTCTGCAACGCATGAGTCACTAAGAGCTAGCCAAAATAAATTATGGCATCCTAAATCAAAAGTTAACCATTTTTTAGTAAAAAAAAAAAAAAGGTAAGAAAAACTAATCAGCATTGGTAGCAGCTCTTGCCAGAATGGGGAAGGATTGTGGCTACATTTCAACAGGGTTTGGGTATCCAGTTCCCTTAATGTCATCCTGGCCTTGTGTGTCTGCACAAAGCAAAAGAACGGAAGCTGACAGATGGTCAAGTGCAGCCTGTCCTGTCTTGGTGTCCTTGCTGAGGCTTGGTCTGGATGTTAAACTGTCTGAATTACTAGACTGAGCTCAGCAACTTGTTGCTTGTGAACCTCACTGAACACTAATTCTTTCTCCTAGATTAGAGAGGCATAGTTGAGGCAGTGGTCTGCAAAGGATGTGCTTTCTTACCCCATCAAAAGCTACTTAAAGCATATTAAAAAAAAAAAAGATTACTAATAGTTCTGTTCATTAAACTTTACTCCGTTTTATTTCTGACCTGACAGTCCACCTTTTCCAACAGAGCTGACGCACGATGTCACCAGCAGCTCTTTGGCCCCTACCTGAACGGTGGCCGATGGGAACCTTGACCTTTGTGGCAATGGATACACTACTCGCAGCTTTTGACTGATGGAAGAGTCTAGCTTGGCGCAGATGGTCCTCACAAGCTTTGTCTGCACTGGGGCTTGAAGGAGTCTGATGCTTAGCTTTTGAGATCTGAAAGACACCATGTTGAGTTAACGTCAGCGGCAATGTCTCTCATTTTGATTGTTGCCACATTGTACCAAAAAGAGCTTCCCTTCCCACCTGTCTTGCTTAGCTTGCTGTTTAGGCAAGAGGACAAGGGCATCACAGCAAAATAAAGATATTTAACTTCTTTCCTCATGCAGTTTGTGCTATATTTCTCTTACCGGACTTAAAACCACCCTAGCTCTACTAGGGTCTATACCTTCTGCTCAACCCATCCCCTTTAAAAAGAAACACACAGGAATCACCCTGTGGAAGTTTGGTTTGAGAGAACGAGATCTTTTTTTCCTGGCTGTCCTCTCAGCAGACATCTCCTGGTCTCTCCTGTTCTTTAGCACTTCTCTGATGGGGAAGCACAGCTGTCTCCCAGCTGTGGGCTCCAACAGCAAACCCCCAATACATGCACTGTCTCTTGTCTTACAATCTGGGCTGGAACTGGCCTGCAGATGCTTCAGCTCAAGCATATCCTCCTCCAAGAAGTGAGCTGAGGAGACTTTGCTCCCAGGACCTCTGTGTTGGGCTCTGGAACGGCGACTGGCTGCAATGAGGGAGATGTTTTTGGTGTTGGCAGCAATTTCCTCCAAGGTCTCCAGACTCGGTGGAGCAGTAGCCATGTCTGCAGGTGACTTCTTCCCATGCAAGTCTAGAGAGGTGGGGGAACACAGCCTGGGAATCATCTTTCCTGCAGCAGCACCTGTTGGTTTCTGCTAAAAATCAAAGTAATTGCAGCATGATTTGCTTTTCATTCAAAGCTTTTATACTTTTCCACTTCAAAGCACTTTCAAACACTTGGAAGACATTAAATTTCACCTGAAATATTGTTATAACAACTTCTATGTATAGAGAAACAAAGGCAAAGCTTTTTGACTGTGTCGCCCATATAGAGCCATGACTACAAAATGAGTCATGGGGCAAGCAAGAAACTGATGAGCTCCTGGCTCTCCCTCCTCTTCCAGAGTGCTGACTGAAATGGGTTTCACCAGATAGTCATCAAATCAAGGCCCAGCAGATCAGTTAATGGCATAAAAGGAGGTGATAATCCTGGACAACACAGGTCCCCTCATGCCAGATTGCTTGGTGCATCTCTATTTACAACGCCCATCACTCTACTGGGCACACTGAAGACCAGGTGATTCACACCCAGGGAGAGCCCAGATTGGAGGTGGCAGCTAATTCTTGGCCTCTTAAGGAAATCCCAGGCTTTAAACCCAAAGCCAGTGCTCTAGGAGTGATTTTATTGCTTGTCAAGGTTTACCTTCCTCACACACAATAGATTTAGCTGCTGTGCATGTTCTACCATCACAAGTGGAAGGTGCTAGCCACAAGAAACGGGTCTTGAATTCAGTTCCTGCCATACTGACCTGCTGGACTGGGCTTTTTGGCAAACCTGAGAAAGCTGGGCTGAGGTGGGTATCCGGAGACCCCTGCTTCCTACAGGGTGAGGTTTTGGATGATCTGCAGCTGCCACTGTGAAAAGAGTATGCCGAGAGATCAACAGATAAAGTGAAAGCCCTTTATTATCAGGGAGAGATGAAACATGTCTAGATGAGAGCTCTCAAGCTGTGAGGAAAGCCAGAAGTCTAGTAAACAGCAAGGAAGGACTTCAGGATTAATGAAGGAGAGAGATTTTTGTCCCCTGATCCTCACAAACTTGGGTACTTTATTTGGTTTAAATGCTTGCCAGTCAAGAGAAGCAAATCCAAACATCTCCCACAGGCCTCCCTGCAGAGGAGGTTCCTGCTAAAACACAGAGCTACTTTGCAAGAGCAGTGTACCAGGAAACTCTTTTCTAACAGATTCCACTTTCTAGAGGTTCTTCCAGTTTGATATCTCCAGCTGGGAGAGAGCAGGTCCCCATACCCTAGAGATTGAGTCTAATAATGAGGAAGATTCGCATTACCTGTCTGACTCAAGGGTGATGGAGGGAATGTCAAACTTCGCCCCCCAGGGAAGATCCTTCATGTTCCCCAGTAGGCCCTTTCTGACCTCATCTTTATTAGGATCCAGATGCTGACTTACATCCAGAGAAGCACTGATGTGTGGCTGCAGGAAGAGGGGAGAATGAGATCCTCAGCAGATTTTCCTCACTGAAAAGCCCCTCCGCTAGCCCTGGCGCCCAGCCTGTGGTCACAAAGACACTCTTGATACCTCATGCGCTTTTCCATAGTTCCAACCACCTGCTATTTGCTCCCCTCCTGTGGGGGGGCACCCAAAGTAGTTTAATCTCTCATATAACAACATGACGAGCATTAAGTTTATTATTCAAGGTGAAACCCAACTCCTTGCCCTGTTCATTCTAGGCAATCATAATAAACAAGAGATGCTTCTCCTTGGACTCCCTGCTGAAGACTGGCAACTTCCTGGCAGCCCCTTACTGTCTCAAAACACACACAAGTTTTCCGAAGACAAAGGGGCCAGCAGCATCTTTCCTCTCTTGCAGGAAAGACTTGAGAACTCAATAACAACTGTACCACGAGTAGAGGCCTCCAGATAAGATAGTCTCCTTCAGCAGTTGCTCAGGCAGTTGCTTGTTTGGCCATCTAATCTTTGGCCACCCAGCCAGTTCTCTCTCAAATCTAATGCAACAGCTCCTGAGTCAAAGGGAAGGAGGGAAGAAGAGTGGAACTCTAGGGAAACAACATGTTCATAAAACAGCTCTGCCCAGCTCCTGACTGGCACCAGGACCCAGCCCAGCTTCAGGTGTGTGCAAATTCATGGCCATGACACAAGATCATGGGACAGCATGGATTCTCCAACACAAAGATCTGCTCTGCCTTACCCTGAACATGTTGGACATCACTGAATGCAGCAGAAGCAGGCGGTTCAGCGTCCCCTCCTCCAACTCAGAGAGGTGCAGGTGGTGTAACCTCACCAATGTTTCTGGGGCAGGAATGTTCTGGGCTGGAGCAAAGGTGAGGAGGAAGAGTTAAAGATCACTCCTAGATAAACAGCTGAGAATTGTGGAGTCATGACATCCAAGACAAGATTTTCTGGGTGGATTGTTCTCCACTTTGACATCGGAAGAAGCTCAGAGATAAATGACAGAGCAGGAGCAAAGGTGCTGCTTTACCTTTTATCAGCATCTGCTGCTGCTGAATAATTTCTTCACAGAGTAGCATGTGCTGCTGCAGTTGCTGGATCACAAAATCCTTCTGGCACAGTAAGTTCTCCTTGTACAGTGCATTTGCCTGCAGCTCTGTGTTGCCAAGCTCAAGCTCATGGGCTCTGCAGAGGAGCCTTAGCACCTCCCGCTGATCCTCACTGGTGATTTGTCTGGGGAAAGACTCCTCCATCTGGGAAGCTTTTTCCTTGGCATTTGCTAACTGCTGCTCCAGCTCACTCTGAAAAAGATACAGAGGAGGTTGTCAAGGCAGTTTGGCTTCTTGGGATAAAGACATCTGAGCAATTCTCTGCTGTGTCCTTCATGCTGAGATTAAAGTAGCATCTACAAAAAATATTGTGCTTATTCTCCTAGCAGCCACCACAGAGGCAGGGTGCAAACATCAATGTTCCCACGCTGCTTCCTCCAGCAGCCTGAAGTATTTAGGAGTCCAGCTGCAATACAGGTGCCACACTGCTTTAGCGGTGCTAGCCCAAAACCACAAGAACCTCTCTGAATTCTGCTGCCGCCCGCCGAGCAGAGGTCAGACATGCCACCATAAGGGCACTTTCACCTCCTCACCCTCAGGGCCACCATCTTGCGATGTTCTGCCAGCAGCAGGTTGATCTCTTCTCTTGCTACTGTAACTTCATGAGGTTCAGGTGAATCTATGATATCCACTTCCCTGTCTTGCTCTTCTGTGTTTTCTTCCTTCTCCTCCTTTGCTGGCTTGTCATACTTGGATGGACCCTGAGCCTTCTCTCGTTCCCAGCTGCCAGCAAAAAAAGAAAGGAACTTCTGGGACATGGTGACATAACAGTGCGTGCATAGCCCTTCATTGATCTGTCCAACTTCTTGCATGACAGCAGCAGAACTAGTTAGTCCAGGCTGCTCTGGAGCTGAACAAACCATGCAGAAGAGCACAATTAGCTCCCTCCTGTTTGGAAGTCTGTAAGACAGACCTCCTATGTGATCTTTCCATGGCAAGGAGAACAGTGCTTTTCCCCGCCCCATCACAAATTGAGTATCTTTAATGTCCTGAAGACTGTTTTAGCTACAAATGACCCAAATCCCAAGGGACTAGAAAACTTGCAGAGGCATTAAGTAGGTGACTAGCGATGATTAGAGGGAACTGACACCTACTTACAGTTTATCCAGAAGAAAGGGATGATGCTGCTTTCTCTGACATGCAGTCGTGCCCAGATGCAGTGCATCTGGATGGAAACCACAAACACGGAGTGACTGGACTAACGATGGAAGGACTAACGATCCCAGTCTGCACCGCTATCCAGTTTTTCCATTAAAACACAAGCCCCGAGTAAAGTTCAAATGGAGGTGAGGTACCTACCATTTATACTTTGAGTCTTGAGCTTATACTTGATGCTAAAGGCAGGTGGTTGGTTGCCTTACAGTGCTACAACAGGCAATCACACTGCAGTGCAGCACCCTGTGCAGGCTGCAGCCTCCTTACAAGTGCCAAGAGGGGTTAGGAAAGTGTTTCTCAATAGCAAAATTCATCCGTTGCAAACACGGCCCTTTAATCAAAGGCTCAGAGCTGCAATAACCATATCTACCTTAAATCCCTTGGTACCTTTTGCAGGCCACCACCTTCTCGAGTTTTTCCTCATCACATAGGTAAATCTTAAACCTACCCTTGATGTCATCCTTTTGTTGGGGGGACCAGGGGATATTGGCATTTCTCACGGTGAGTTTGGAGGTCGTGTATAAAATTGTCCTCAAAGCTAAGGAGCTACTCACTCTGTGATTGTTAGAAGATGCCTACAGGTATCAATGTGCAGCTCAATGTTGGTGTTTTCCAGCTCCATCAGGCTGCGACGCATCTCCATTTGCTCCCTGAAAGCCCCCATCAGCTGCGCCCACAAGGTGTTCGTTACATGGCCACTGTGTGCCTCAGAGCCTTGGTGCCTCGCTGCTGCAGGAGAGGACATTTATGATCTGATGTTAGGCCAGGTAAACTTCTGCCAAGTCCCCACAAAGCTACTCTGGGACCATGCCACTCAGTCCGTGTTTCACAAGGCATTCATTTATAGGATTTTGCTTCATTCTGCAGTCTCTTGAAGTTAATCATATGCTTAGGAAATTGGATATGTCTTTATGATTGTATTATGAAGCAATAAATAGGCTTCACTGCTACTGCTTTTGTGAGTATTAAGAGGATACTGCATTGCAGGGACATCTCTTCCCCCTTTCCATCCACCAAAAGGAAAAAAGTATCAGTTTTCTATGCTAGCTACCTAGAAATAACCTTGGGTATTGGTAGCAGAGACCTATTATACCTCCTGTCTTGTCTGTCAGAGAACTTGAGTATTTTTATTTCATTCCTTGCCAGATACATGACAAAAGGAACAATCCCCAGGGCAGAACAATCAATTTTTTAAAACTTTGCCCTGCCCCCCTCCCTATTTTATTTTTTTTTAATTAAATGCAACGAACCACACAACACAGTTCTGTGTCCTGACACAGCCTCAGAGCCCGTGGTGACGCAGGCTACAAACTCGGTCAGCTCTCTGTAACAGTCAAGACTTCCCACAGCAAAGGCCATCACTTGATGTCAAAGCTCTTTTCAAGGGCAGGTTTGTGGAATTCCACACATTTTAATACTGGGGAAGATGCTGAGAAGGTTGAATGCATTGTTCAGAGTCACACAGTACATCAGAGACAGGCTCACAGAGAAAAACAACTTCAGCGCCCTTCAGTGTCCCTCAGTCTGGTCTCTGCTCTGCTTCTCTACAAGCATTGCTGAACCAGCTTCCCTCAGCTATGCCTCCATGGAGGCACACCAAGCACTACCACAACCTGTCCACACAGCTCCTCTCCCCACTCCTTTCCCTCCAGATACCCCAGAACTGTTCTTGCTCACGGCTCTACCTTGCAGATCCCCGAGGGTGGAGCTGACTGCACTCTTCTCCTTCTCCTGGTTTGCAACCCTGGCCTTCAGCTGCTCGATCTCCCTGCGGAGGTCTGCGATGATGCTGGTGTATTTGTTGATGTGGTAGGAGATGTTCTGCAGGTTACATTTTACCTGGTGAGCCAGAATACGTAAGGATTTGTCCTGCTGTCCGTTATTGGTACAATGGCTGCAAACAAAGCTTTGCATTCAGTTGGAGGCGCACTGAGTCGTGTGACGAGGAAGAATTTTCCCTCATGAGCAAGGAAACTATAAATCAGGGCTTCTCCTTAATTCTGGGAAATTCCCAAAAGGTAACAGAGAAAAGCCAGGGACTCTGTCCACAGGGAAAACACAGAGATCTGCAAAGAGTCAAAACCCTGTTGTAGGTCATTGCTCATCTTCCTCCACCCCAGAGCCTCTCCATTTTATTCCTCCTTTCTGCAGCCCTGCAGTTCCTTTTCCAGGCCCAACATCCGCTCTGGGACATTCCTCATACATTGTCCTCACAATAGCCATCTTCCAGCCATCATTTCTTATGTTCTACACCCAGGTCCATACCAGGCACATCACCCTCTGCCTTTCCATTACTCTGCTCCCTTGTTTTGATCCTCATATTCCTCTCCTCATCCATGACCCACACAATCTGCTTTCCACTGTTCCCTTCATCTGCTTCTCTCCTATCACTCACACTGAGCCTCTACACCATCCTGCACTGCCCTCTCCTGAAGTTTATTCTTCCATCATCCCCTAAATCTATTTCCACTTTGCAAGCTTTTAATCTGCAATCCCCACCTCCTTGTGAGTTGTTTGCTCATTTACCCGTGTCTTGATGTTTTTTGCTCGATAGGCGTAGATCAAGGTCATTCGAGATTCTTCAAAGGAGGTACTGGCTGGGCTGATGTGTGCGATCATGACAGTCCTGCTGTTCCCCCCCAGTGAGTCCTAGAGGGGTGCAACGTTGGTGTGGTGAGTGTGGATGCAACAGGGGCTCGGTTGCTCGGTGGTAACCACCATGGCTGAGTTCCCCTGCAGGTCATTGAGATTCTGGTGGAGAATCCCAGCTAGGAGTGAAGGAAGTGCTGATAAAAGACCCTTCATTAGGCCCTCTCTCCATCAACAGCAAAATCAATATGTAATTAACTTCCTATAAAAGAAGAATTTCTGCAAGAAGATTGCAATTTCCACAAAGGCGCTGGCAGCTTCTCTGTTCTGCTCACCACAGAAACCTGCCTTTTTCTCCATCTCTGCTCCTCCCCACTCTCCTCTGGAAGACACTTTTGTCAGGGAGCAGTAGCTCAGCAGCAGAGCTTGAGGTGAGGTTCATAAATGAGGTTGTAAAGTAGCCATAAAACAACCACTGTAGCAAAAGACGTGTCTTGCAACCTTTCCGATTTCCTAAGGGGGAGACAACTTACAACAACACGTAGTCACTCTCCATCTTGCTTCCTCCTGCCTCCACAACATCCAAATTTATGGGCCAGTTTTAGCTAAATCTCATAGAAGGGATGAAACATTCAAAGGCAGTAAGTTACTTTAAAATAATAATTAAAACATCACCAGTCACCTGCAAGCTTAGAGACATACAACCGAAATCGGGAGGATTTCCTTAACCCCGTAGGAGGTCCTTCCTGAGCTGCAGAGATCACAAGACAATGTGCTTGTTAGAGAGACATCACTGTCCCAGTCAAGCCCTGACTGCATTGCAAAGCTCATGCAAGATCCTGGAGGAGCATTCCAAGCTGGATAAAGACAATGCACAGAGCTATTCAAGGGTCAGCTCTGAAGACCTGTCTGATTTGGGTGGTGATACCAGCAGCAGACGTGCCAAGCTCCTCGCTGACCCGCGGTGCACAGTACCTTCAGCAGGCGTGTGAGTTTGCTGTCTCGAAAATTGACAAACTGTGCCCGGCTCCCGCCCTTCTCACTCAAAGCGTTGATGCAGTTGCCCAAAGCCAGCAGCGAGCGGTTGATGTGGGCTCCTTCCTTCATCCTCTTGCCACGGTTCTGAGTCTGTTGGGGGTACAGGGCAGAAGAGGGGACATACAGACAAAGCACACGCTTCAGAATGGTGGGTCTGCATCGGAGGAAGATGTGTGGTATCACTGGGGTCAAGGGCTGGACATCAAAGCAATGTCTCCTGCAAAAGCAACCTGAAAGGACAGGGTTAACCCCCACTCTGAGGCAGAGGGGTGCTAGAGGGAGAATATCTCTTGGAAAAGATGGCTCAGCTCTGACCTCTTTGTTCTTAAAAGATAGTTATAGATTATCTTCTAAAGATGATTTCAGTAATTAAAATGTGTAACTACATCACTCCAGAGCTCCTGGTCTCAGTAGAAATACTGGGTATGTAAAATCTCTCTTCCTCAAATCACCTCCCTGAGTTCTAGTGTTTCCTCCTTCCCACAGGAGCCAGCTGCCTTATTTTCCACCCACCAGCATCCCTCTATTCCACTGGTACCAGCTTTCTCTGACAGCCCAGCTGAGCCCTGCCTGACAGACCTCAGCATCTCTTTAGATGTGAAATTTGCTGCTGCTTTTTCAGACCTGAGAAAAGGCTGCACCCAAAAGCTAGTTTTTACATCTTTCCAGTTGTACTAATTGCTCTAATAAAAGATATTACCAATATAAATCACACTTTGTCTTTGTTTTCTGTCTCAGGTACAAATTTCTGCTCTGAAGCAGAAGCACACAGTGCTGGTTTCCCCAGGGATAAAGACAGGCATTCAGACCCTGCACAGCAGGCCAGGGAATCCAGCCTGGTCTCACCAAAAGCTGCCGAGCTCCAACCGTACCTGGGCTGCTCTCTCTGACCCCGCCAAGTCAACCATGAAGAGCTTTCCCATTCGCACTTCCTCGCCGATCACCTTCCTTCGGCTTTTCTGCGTCACCGTCACCTGCAGCACGGCGTGCGAGCGGGAGGACGTCTTGTTGGCAGCAGTGGGTTCCTGGGTGCGTTGCTTGTTTCCTTTCATTAACAGCTGCATGATCTAAATGATGCAGAAGAGCACACAGAGGTGGACAGCTCTGCCTGAGCCGTAGCATGGTGCTCCCCACAGATGGAACCCCTGCCCAGGGCACAGGCAAACTCTGGTCCTGCTCATGCTTGTGGGGCTTCTGCTGTTGATTTCCCCAATCTCCCCATTTGGCTTGTGACCTTGGAAGTGCAGGTTTGTTGGGTTTGGGGCTGTTTTCCTGGGAGGCCTGTTAATCTCATGTCCAGAGCACATGTAGAAGTGCACATCAGTGTAGCTCTAGGGGGTTTCATTATTTCTTCTCCCTCTGAAAATAGTTTGTTGGCACACATGTACACCAATCAAAGCACTTGTGTTCTCCCAGGAAAGCAGCATGCACCCTGGGGAAGTGGAGCTAGCAGGAGGTTAGCTGAGGATTTTAGCCTTGTTTCTTCTGCTTATACGGCTCCATGATCAGCCCTTTCCATACAATTCATCACATTATTCCAGTTCCACCAGGGCCCTGTTAGAAAAGGTCCTTGCTACTGAGCATGGCACAGGCCAAAGGAGAGTGTCAGGAAATTTTAAAGCACTGATGCACGAAATCAAAACCCCCCCTCCCTTTCCCCTCACTGTGGACCATAGACCAAGGTACCTCCTGAGCATTTGTAGTGGAGACTTCCGTAATTCCTGCTATCTGGATGCTGCCTCTGGGATCCTCTCTCAGTTCTAAGAACCCCGAGGATGGGTTCAAGAGATCACGAATCACTTCATTGTAGATCTGAGGGTAAGAAATGAGGAGTTGGTGTGAGACTAGCATTGGGTCCTTAGATCTGCAAAGAGGGTTGAATTAATCTTGCATTTCAGTGGACAAACTTGGACTCCCCACTTCCCATTACACCCGCTCCACAGGGGCTGGATCGAAGGCAAAACAGACACTTCACCTCCAGGTAGGACATGGAGACTGTGTAATCCATCTCTTCGGTGGTAGCTTCAAGGGCCTTAAAGAGGTCGTCAAGAGTACGGATGTAAATCCCTGGTTCACAGTCGGTCCCCAGCATTGTGTAGGTTTTTCCCGTGCCTGTCAAAGATACAAAGAAGAGGAAAGCCCAACTTCCATGCGAGCAAGTCTTCACAACAAATAAAGCCTGTTTTCCTACTTATTGCTCTCCTCCATTCCCTAACTTCCGCCAGTTACTCCAATTTCTCACACCATAGCAACCCTGCTTTAGGAAAGACATGGCATGTGCCATCCAAAAAGGGTAGGAAGAGGACTTGCAGATGGGCAGATAGGTAGGTTAACTGCCCATCTAGGTGTTCAGAGCTAGGGTAGAAATGTATTTTCATGTAGTCTGTAGTCTATAGGTGGTTTCTCCTGAGATCAGTCCCCAGCATTGCACAGACACCCTCATCTCCTCCTCCTTTTTAATGGGAAGATTTGTCTCCACTTAATTCCACTCCAAATAAGTGACTTTTCAAACAGGGCAGCTGTTACTTTAACATTTAAGGGAGAGCCTCACTTCCCAAAGAGAATATTATAATGCCTCAGACTTATCCTCCCAGTAAGCAATTAATTGGCATTATAGTTCAGTTCTGGTTTGTACAGATACATTTTCTTTATCTGGAGGTGTACAGCTCCAGACACTACTTTACCTGTTGGTCCATATGCAAAAATAGTTGCATTGTAGCCAGAAATGACTCCTCCTATCAGGCTTTTGGTTGTGGACACATATACTTCTTCCTAATTCAGTCAAAAAAGCACAGAGTTTTGGTCAGGCACAGCAGCCGTCCAAATAATCCATACCTAACTGTATTATCTGTGATTTTCGCACTACGTTTTATAAATTTCTTGGGCTTTGGAACAATTTGTGATCCATTTGAATTTTGACACATCATCAAAATGAGCAGAAAAGCACAGAGGTTTATTTAATTTTCTAAGGGCAGGCAAGATGCAGGAGCTTATTTTCTTGGACTCTGAACACGGAATGCTTTGCTTTTTCTTTCTTGTCTGCTGAAGAAGGGAGTTAATTCTCTCTCTGACCCTATCCTTTAATAAGAAGTGCCACTGAGACTCCAAAACTGTCTTAGGTAACATTCAAAGGTGCTATGCTGAAGTTTCATGTGAAAGAGAACACAGATGACTGGATTGCATGTGAGAAGCGAGGCTGCAGTCACATCATGGTCATCACCAAATGCAGGTGCTGATGAAATCCTCATACTGCACCTTACATCTGTCTGCAAAACCCAGCTCAGGAAAGGCACCAGAGCTCACTTCATGAGCCTGTGAAACAAAAGAGGCACAGGGAAGAAGTGTGAGAGCAACGGAGCAGAGCAATGTGACAATGATCTCATTCACCAGAGACCCCGAGAGACAAAGCGCTTCATCTCTGCTCGGATGTATCTGGGGAGTGCCAATGCGGGAGGGAGAGGCAGACCCAATACTGCACGTGTCTGCCCGCTTCTCTGACAAAAGGATAAACCCTCAGAGCCCACTCACCTTCAGCACCATCGCCTTTTATCTAGGTGACACATGGCCTCTGGGATGTGCAGCTCTCACCTGCCAAAACCTTTCATCTTAGCAGGGAAAACAATCCTAACGTTAAGCCCCTTCTGGTTTAAAAAAAAAAAAAAGGAAGGATGTTACCTGGGTTGCTCTGTGATCAAAAACCATGTCAAATACAAATGTTTTCTCTCGGGATCTGTTAGCTCGCAAGATGTCATCTGGATCTTCACTTGGATCCATGAGGACCACCCTCTGTTGTAAAATAGAGTCGGAAGAACCACCATTATGTCTGGGTTTGGGTAACAGGATTTCTTACGGCACTATCACCATCACATCTCTTGGCCAAAGGAACGTTACTCTACAGCTTTGCGTGGCAAACACACTGGCATGCACAATGTCCTGCTTTGCTCTGTAACTGATGTCACAACTTCTGCAATTTGCAGAACTAGTAGCTGCTGCTTTGAATGGGAATGCTTTGAGGGTCCGTTGTGCAGTGAAACAGTCGCTGGCATTGGGTAACAGCGGTGGTTGCAGGGGCACGACACCCAGCCAACCCCCAGGCAAGCAAGAGGGGCACAGGAACTCTTAGCTCCATTCGCAGCCAAGATGCAGACAGAGGAGCTGTGAAAGAAAACTGTTTTCTTGGGAGCCAAAGTGCCCAAAGTCATCTTCCAAAGCTTTCCCTGCAGAAGGACTGATAGAAATATCTGCATTGCGCAAGGATGGAAATGTCATTCCATTTCTGGCTTTTATTAAGGAAAAAAACAAAGGTGGGAGAGGAGTTGCGGCAGGTTACAGAACTGGTTCTGTTTCTTTTCAGCCCCTTAGGATCTATTTTAGTACATAATTATCACTGTATACAATTACTGTGGAGAACAGTATTCTTTCTCCTCCACTGAAATGGCTCAGGAGGAGATGCTCAAGCCTCAAGGGAAGGGACAGAGAACCTTGTGCCTCCTACTCCAGAGCAGCTTTCACTCTCTCTCAGGTAAACAGATCATTAGATAAGCAATTAGAGCACAGACCAGCCACCATTTGACAGACAGAATAACTGCCCTGGTGTGCCAGGCATGGGAGAGAGACGAGTATCTACAACAAGTGCATTCAGGAAACACCAAGGCTAGTTTTTCTTTTTCTTCTGCATTTCCCGCTAAACTCCAAGTTTCTAACAAGCATCTCCAGTTTTGATCAGCAAGGTTTCAATTACCAGAGTGATTTAAAAAAAAAAAATTCTTTAGTTTTCACTAAAGCAACACAAGAACAAACCCAAAGCAACGGAAGAACAAACTCTGAGGGGAGCTCCTGGTTTATCCTCGGTGGCCGCATTTGCCTGCAGAAGATGGGCTGACACAATGGTGCACATGCAAGTGTGACAGCCAAGAGCAGGGCCTGGAGGATGAGGTCAGCGCGCTTCCTTTGGAAATGTGCTCTGGAACACTTTCAGGGCCCTTTTACGGTGTCCTTGTCATATCCAAATTTCGCTCGCAGTGTATCCATGCATCCAAAAGAGCCCTTCTCTTCCAGCCTGGGCTGACACCTTGTCTAAGTAGCACTGTTCTAAAGGCACAGATCTTCTGCTACTGCACGGAAGCATTAAAACATAACAAGACACTAACAGAGTCAATTTTGAGCTAGGATTAATAAGCAGACACAAGCAGCTCTAAATGAGTTAGGCTGGGAGTAAAAATAGCAGGGAACATGATGTAAATCCAAATACATCATGAAATTTAAGTCCTTGAACTGCCCAGTCAATTAATTTGCTTTCATAATTACAGTTATTTGCATTATTAAAATAAATTCATTCTCATAGATAATGTAATGCACATTTCCTTCCTAGATTTCCATTAGAGAACATAGATCTCAGGGCAGATGATGCAAGCCTGAATAAGCCGCATAGAAATAAAGCTGATATCCTTGTGAGGTTAATGGCTGCTTTAAAAAAAAAAAAAAGAAAAAAGGCTGTTTCACCAGAAAGGTGCTAAATAAAAATTAAGATAATCCATAAAGAAGAAAGAGAGATTCATGTTCTCTCTGCTTCTGAGAGCTGCTATCATTTGACTGCTGCATGGAGACAAGATATATTACAGAATTAATACAGAACACAGAATATTCTGAGTTTAAATACAGAGTTAGTGCCTATTCAGAAGAAGGGTTCAGCTGAAGCACGATAGAAAATAATGGGTTTTACGTTGGGAAAAGAAGGTAAATAACAAGGGGACAATAAAAACATGTAAGTAGATGTAGCGATGCAGTAAAGGTAAGTGGGGACCTCCTGCAATCCCTGTCTCTTCCAAAGAGGAGCAAGAGGTGAAAGATGCCGACCAGGAGAACAGAGGTGCTGTTTGCATGGGCAGCTGCATCCCCCGTGTCACACCAAGGACGGGAGTTTGGCAGGATTTGAAAGCGAGTGTTTGCACATGAACCAGACAAACCAGCGTCTCGTGGTGGTCCACGTGGTACCCAGCGGACTCCTCGGGCCCCATCACAGGAGCTCCTGCAGCCCAGGCACAATCCCCCAAAGCTCACCTGCTCGGCCAGCCTGCGGGCAACGAGGGCAGCTCCCTCCTCCGCTTCTGCGGCGCTGATGGGACGGATGCGAAGGGCCACCTGCACACACACGGGTGGCTTGTGTCTGCTGAGGCCACCCAGACTTACCTGCCACAGGGCTCAGCTCTGTGCCAACACCTGCGATGTCTACAGCTTCTCGCTGCATCTCTTCCACCGAACAATCTTAAAACCTTAAGCTTAGAGCCTGGAGAGTTTAAGGAAGTTTATAAAGTTTAAACCAGTTAATGCTCCTGCAATTTGCACTTTTACCTTGACAAATTCTTCCTCCCTCTTCCCCCGTTTCTGTCTCTAGCACAGCAAGACTCCACCTGATTGACAGAGAAGGTGGCAGAATGAACTCAGCCGTGTCATTACTGCTGCCAGCGGGAACCTTGGGAGATCTGGGGCCGTGGTACCACCGGCCATAGAGCTGAGCACGCTTACACATTCCCCTGGTGTTCCCAAAACACTGATTAAAGTTATCCCTGGCAAAGAATGGGAATTGCATTTCACTAAGTACCCATTTTGTTTAATCCCAGGTAGCAATCATTATGGGCCTGTTCAACCAGATCAGAGCAAGTTGGCCCTGATCTGTGCAGGACCCGCGGGGTTCCTCAGAAGCTGGAATTCATCGAAGGACTGGAAGTGATTATAGAATGGCAATTAACCGCCAGCGCCTTGTGCCACAGCTCAATCAGTCAGAAACACGGCACTCCATTTTTAAACACAGGCGGTAATTTGACTCGAAGATTTAAAACACTCAGGGTGTACTTGTCAGCATTAATGAAGTACAAGAGCACGTATCTCAGCCTGTTTAATCTATAGGTGAAGCAAAGTGTGGTGCCATGGATCAGCAGTGGGATTAACCAGGCCCCCTGAAGCTGGGGTCCTGCTCCAGCCCTGACTCATTGCAGCTCTGGGCAAGTTATGCCTGGTGGAGGGTCTCCAGAGAAGACCACCAATTTGAAATCCCACCTAAAAGCTGCCCTTGGTGTCTCAGCCAATAACAGAGATTTGAAAAATTCTATTTTCACCTTTCCATAGCTGTTTTCCCTTTCAGAAAATACAGCAGCATCCCCTTAGCAGCTCCTGACAGGAGGGCTGATGCTGATAAAACACTGCATAATGCACCGAAATGATGCCTCCTCAGGAGGGTGTGCAATTACTGAAACAGGTTTCTTCTACGGCCCCACCAGTCACAAGTAACTAGTTTCTATAGGAACCAGATTTATTTCCACAATAACAAGTCAAGCTACCTGTCAACTTAATGAAGGTTTCATGAAGAGCTCCCAGTCTCGAGCACTGTAGTAGATGTTTGTGAGTAGTTCCAACAACAGCAAAGAAACATTTCTTCACTGTGAGTATCTCAGAGTACAAGGTGAGCTCCTTGGCTTTGGGTAGCTTTTAATATTCACGAGAATGCAACAATTAACTTAGCTTCATCATCTCCCTGAACACGTCTGAGCGGCACTGAGCATCTCATTCCCACTGGCTGAACTCATCTCAGAAGCATTTGAAAAGATCATCTTGCACAGCATAATCCCAAGTCCTGCAGGAGGAGCCGGGGATAGTGCAAGTCTCTCCTGGACAGCCTTAACCTCTGGAACAGTTGGGTTAATCACCGTGTTTAGCAGCCCAGGCCACTGAGGGTAAGAAAACAAACCCAAATAAGCAGCATGTGGAGACGGGTCACACCAAGTACTAAGGCTTTTTCTTGCATTAGGGAGGAATGCAAGGTATTCCAAGTATTATTGACTTTATTTTAAGCAACTCTAGTTTGATCAGAAGCTTCTGCGCCTGCCTCAGTCGTGTTTCAGTGAGGGCAATGCTTCAGTTCACGAAAGCCACGGGGTTGAAGGTTGAAACTTGGGAAAGGATTACATTTTCCAAGCACTCCTCTGATCAACAGAGATGCTGAGGTCTGAGAGCGGTAGCACGGACTCAGGACTATAATCCCTTGCTTATTTTGAGTCTGTCACAAACAGATCCCAAAGAGACTGGCACACTGCAAGTCACTGTTCAGGAGGACTAGCCACCACCACCTGCCAGCTTACCCAGCCTCACCTCCCCTACTATACATTTTTCTCCACTGCAGGATACTTGTACACAATTTTTGCTTTAAATCACGCAGAGCTTTGCACAAAGAGAGCAAGTCTGGGTTTTTTCCTCCAGCTGGGCCACAAAGGCCAGGAGCACCAGAAGACAGCTGGAAACACGATAGGAAGGATGCCAGAGCTGGGTACAACCCCGCTGCTCCTCCCCATCCCACATCCTCCCCCAAGCGTGCAGACTCACTGTAAGCTGCTGCTCCTTCATGGCCGAGCTGTGAGATGCTGCCAGCTCAGGGCTGGGTGATTTGCCCAGGGAGGTGCACATCGAGTTGGAGCTCTTCAGGAGGCTGCACATGCAGGAGACCAAACGGTTCAGCGGCAGCATCAGCAGGAACCACCCCAGGGAACGGAGAGAGGCAGCACCTGCACTGCCCCAGCTGGGACTGCAGGAGGAGGCAGCAGTGACATACTGAGCCCCAGAGCAGGAAGGTCCTGATAAGCAAGGTGACCCACCTATAAACCCATGTTAGTTCTTTATATGGAAGTCCATCTGCACACCACCCTTTTTGTAGAGACCACAGCCTTCATTTTCTGCCCTCTCAGATGCCAGATTTCTTCTTCCAGTAGGATCCAACATGCAGCACAACCAGATACAGTGGCCCACAGCTCCACCAAAAGCTGCGCAAGAAGCATCCTGGCCCCTCTGGTCTTGCCCAAGAACCGACAACAGCCATTGAGACAGTCAGGAAACAGTTTGCTACGTCCCTGAGCTAACTGCAAACTTCCATCCTATTGTCACTTCATGACTGCTACGTTCAGGAGGACAATCCTTCAGCATTTTTAGTCTCAGTCCACACATTATACCAACCCATTAAAAAAAAAAACCCCACAATAAGATCCCTTTTTCTCATTATTTATTGACAGTAAATGAATCAAAGCTCATAAAAGTTACAGTAAGGCTTCATTAAAAAATATTCAAATTTAAGAATTTAAAACTGGGTAGAGCAAGCAAACAAGACTTGCTCTATGAAGTTAGCATTAGGGACTGAAGATGGTTAAAAGGTCATGAGAATATTTATTACAAAATCAAAATAGACTGTGAAAGTGAAGACTGGTCCATGATTATATGAATTGTTCCAGTTAATCTTGCCATTTAATTACAATCATTAAAAATACTTATGACAATACTTTAACAAGCACAATGAGAGATACTGTCCTGTTTAAGGTTTGTTTCCATCCCTCCACAATTCTGGACCCTTGAAGGCTTCCAGTGGAGGTGCTGTGGCTGCTGGAAGCCTTTTTCCCCACCCATACACATCTTGGTACAGCACCTACAAACCTGCTTCTGTTTTGACCACCCTTCAGAAGCCCTTAAGGGTCACAGGCTGAAAACCAGTGGCATAGAGTACTGGAAGCTACAGACCAACAAGGATGCAATCCAACAAGAGCCTTCCTCCCTACTACAACTCCCTGTTATTCCAAGATATGACAAACGCTAGCTTACCAAATACCTAGCCATGAAGCAATCTCAGTAGCACATAATTTGCAAAAAGCATCTGAAGCAAGAAACACTGCAGGAAAGATCCAGTAATTGAAGGGAGCAGTGCCAGAACTGCCAGCTTTACATGAGAAGAGGCCTTAACTGCTGGCCAGGACAACATCTCATCAGCTTCCAAAGCTCCTACAGGAGCATCAAGTTTTGGATGGTTTTTTTCCTCTCACTAATGATCCACACTTCAAAGAAGCATCTTTGAAGAGAACTCATTCATTTAACATTGCTACTACATCTCTTTATGTTGAAAATGGCCAGGAATAAACCACAGTAGCCTACTAAAACTTCATTGCATGCAGACAGGAAAAAGCCTTTCACCTCAACTGCTAACTTAGAAAATGGTTGAGAAGTTGGCTCTTCACAACTGAAGGGTAATTAAAATAATTCCTGCTATAGAAGTTCAAGCCGCTACTGGAGAACTTTGATGTGCTAGAAGTTCTTTTGCACTGTTTTGCTAGAAAGTATTTTTTCCAGTCTAGTTGAGAGATGAGCTTGGTAAATATTGTGGACAAAACTTCAATCATCTATATATCCATATATATGGATTATGAATGAACAAATGCAGAAAAGTGGAAACGAACACAGACTTCTGGGAAAAAAGCCACCCACTGGTTTAAGAGTGAACTGTTAAAACTAAGTCGATACCATCATTAAGGAACAATTATTTCACAGTCTTCCTGAGGAAGAGAACATGAGAGTTAATTGAGGGGTTCGTGCGTTTGCTATCACAGCAAGTTCACCCAAGGACAAAGAAAAGTGAGTGCTAGAAACTTTACTAACAATGCTACTGTCCCCCTTGGCTGCCTCCAGCTGAGTGGGGCTACTCCTTGCCCAAAGGGTACTTTCTGCTTTCCACTTCAGCTCTGCAGACACTGCTGTGCAGTGGAGCTCAGGGTTGAACAGGAGCCAGCCAAGAGCGCTCACGTTAAGCCATTTCACTGGCCAGGCCAGGCCGCAGCAACACCTTCATCCTCCTCCACCCCTCAAAAGGCGAGCAGCAGGCTCATCTCCCCCACTGCTCAGACAATAACCACAGAAGATTCTCTGCTGATAAATACAGAGAAGTTGCTCCACTGGCTTTAAGTACACTTTTCATCTCTGAGCGCAGACGGCTTTAGAAATCCAACTAGGTACTGTAAGAGGGAGCGTAAGGCACGTGCACACAGAGCACTCCCCTGAAAGTTAGCTGTGCTCACTAATCAGACTCAGACTAATCCAGAAATTCCTGAGGTGAGGATCAGCTTGCACATGGTTTAAGAAATCCACTCATTTCCTAGTCACTCCACTAGTGAGCGGGCAGATAAAGGAGCCATTCCATTGTTGTAAAAACCAAACCAACCACAACACAGAACCAGAAGAGCCACACGGAACTGACATTCAAAGAAATCCAAAGGAACCACACAGTCAATAAATACAGCAAGCACACTTAGTCCTGGGAGTATGTTCGACTTTGATTGAGGGAAAGATTCCCTACAAACAACGCGTAGCCAGCCTGGTTTTAGTATAGGTCTGCTTTTATTTCCATATTCAGCTCTTCAAGGGAAACATCCTTTCACAATCTGAAAGGAGGAGGATATAGCCCACTGTAGTGCTGCTTCAGCACACTAAAACACATCATACGGAAAACGGTTCTGGTGACTTTTCCCCAAACAAAATGAACACCTGTCCATGCACTCGGGACATCAAAAGAGTCCTGAAACAGAGACATCGTGCGTGTGTGTAAGACAGAGGTGCACTGATGAATCTCACCTCGCTGGCCACAGTCAAAAACTGCCAGTTGGTAAGTACAGCACAGGAGTCAGGAAGTAAATACTGGTAGTAGTGGATTTAAAGAGAAAAAAACCCTAAAAAAAAAAGAATAAAAATTTAAAAGCAGCGCCTTTCCAGGATCCCGCTGCCGCAAGCAGCAAGACTTAAAGGCACTACAATGTGTTAGAATGGAGAAAATCTGGTGCATCCACCCTTCCAGAGTGTAAGAATACGGATTAAAAATTCCAAAGTTGATGTAGGCTTTCTGAAAATGAACGAACTTCTTTTCAGCACAAAATATGGTGGTGCTGCAGAAGAGGAAAAAAGAGGCGAGTTAGTTACTGGGCTTTTACACAAACAGCTCAACCTCACCACAGATACTAGCTGGTGAAAGGCTAAACAAGCATGTACTCCACCTGTTCTTAAACTGGTGTTTAAATTCATAACTAAGCAGCTTCTCTCCCTCTTCCTTCCATAAAAGGAACTCTCATGTATAGGACACAAGTCAGATACAAATATAGCCAAAAGGTATCAAGGCCATTAATTTTTCTACAGGTCCAAAAGGTATACTGCTCATATTTTACTTCAACTCCTCAGGTATCTGTAGGCTAAAGAGCTGTAGTGTGACTTGGAGCTGCAAAGATGGACTTCCAGTCTCACCTTCCTCTTAAACTCCTAAATATGACAGAGAAGAATACATTCCAGGTTTTAAGTCCTATGTGAGTGCCTTCACTATCAAAATATATTTTTCCTCCTCAATACAACGTCAATCTCCCTAAAGGACATTTCCTACAACAGGGGCTGAAAATAGCCTTTGTTTTCAGCATACAAATATATAATAATATGAATTCACACAAAAGGAACTGGGAAAAGCCCTGTATTAAAGATTTCAGCAACAGGTGGTTGACAGTCAGTACACAACAATTTGCTATTATCTGAATTCTACCCATCCTTTCTAAAAAAGGATAGCAGAGTTCATGTGGATTTTAAAACATTGACTAAGTTTTATCAGCCCGCAGTCAACTTGGTGTATAATCTTTACTACAGTATTTAATCTCTGTCCAGTCTTGAACTAAACCTGCAATTCTCCCAACTACAACTCCTCCCACTGACAGGACTCTCAGTCTACAATAAACGGTGTTCAGAACTCGACCCTGACCCTGTTGTGGGCTTGATCACTGGCAAGATGGGACATACACAGTATTCTGCTCGGTACATCTCATAAACCTGACTCTGTGATTACTTAAAAAAAAAAAAAAGCACTTTTGCCCCCTCTAGCCTCAAAGGAAACATAAACCAACTCAGAGAACACCACATTCACTCAGGCAATAAAGAGACCTAACTTTCTCGAGCACATTATTGCATCTATAGGCAACAGCTGACAGAAAGGTTTCTCTCCACTGAGAGATAAGCTATCTTACCACAGTTTTATCAATTACTCTGGTTCTGCAAGGGTAATAATTTCTTCATTGATAAAAAATTCCACAGTCTCCTCCTCCCAGTCATCGACATTGCTGTCCAGCTCATCTGTGTCTACACCTGGAACGAAGAAAACATTAACACTGAATGCATCAATGTGTTCATGCTCTTGGCAGAAACAGTGCTAAAACCAACAGTGAAATTAGAGGTATTTGGTGCTTTAAACCAAAACATGCTAAATTCACTAAAGAACAACCAAGACATTACTGTATCACCACAAGGCTTCTGTGGATTTTCAAATCCCAAATCTCTTCATGGTCTTATCCCAAGGTCAAGCCAATGCTTGCCTTGAAGCGTAAAGAGATGAGGTAAAACACAGATAAAATCTGGCAGCCAGCAATATTTGAGCTTTCTGCCACTAAAAGAAAAAAAAAGCCTGTTGCAATTCAGGATAAAAAGTACAAATAACCCTCAGAGAACATGGAACTAGCTTTGACAGGAAATAGAGGGAAAGGAGGAGTGGATGAATCCCCAGAAGAGGGTCGTTATTGGGTGAGAAGCAGCAGTTATCTAGCAGCAGGTCTTTACAAGCATTGTGAGGCTTTACCTCCTCGAAGCTCTAATCGCTCGTTCCGCTGCTCCATGTACAACTCTTGTGCCATCTTGCGGTACTTTCTGAACTCTTCCATCATTGTACGTCTCCTTTCCACTAGCTCCTACGGAGGCAGGAAGAGGTTGTTAAACAAACAAATCCACATGCGATGCATTTGTTAGCAAGCCAAACTTTTCTCATGAACATACTTTCTACTGACTTAAAAAAGATCTTTCTCTTATGTAATAAAAAAAAAAAGTTGTTTTGGTGAGGTTTTTTTAATTTAAAGAGCTTTTCTTAATTTAAAGACTGGCTAGCGCAGCAACTAAGAACCCCAAAATGTTACCACCTTTGCTTAATGAGGTAACATCATTGCCTCTCCAGACTCATTACTGTTTAACCTGACAGTTCAGCAGCATATGTCTGAACTCCATTGGGTTTAACTCTAACCATCTGGATTCAAATGAATACAGATGTTTGTTATTAAAAAAAAAACACCTAAGTATCATCATTACCAATAACTAAGGACAGGTTACAAGAGTTTCATCTACATTATTATATTCCAAAAACGTCTTGCCTTTGAAGCTTTGGACTGGCTCAGGCGATCCTTCTGCTCAAATATCTTGGAGTATTTCTTCAGGTCCTTCTTAATTTGCTGTAAAATAGGGAACTTTATTTCAACTAGGATATCAGACTAGCCATCACAACCATCATATTCTGCACGAACTCCATCAGTAGACCCTGGCAGGCTATGCGGTTCTGAAAAACACGTCTCTTCCAGGCAACTTCCCTCCACCACAATTTTGTTTGTTCTTCCTGGCTTAAAGATCATGTAAATGTTCCTGTACACATGCAATTAGGGAAGTCTGGACACCTAAATTCAGTTTTGTTGCTCTTTATACCCTTTCCACGTACCTTAACTGTAAGAACAACTAGCAACCATTTCTATTCTGAGCTTCAAGAACACTTGATCTTTACAGTCACTCCTAGAAGACCAGTTCCCCACAGCAACATGTTTTTTCACAAATTGAGGGCAAAACGCAGTTGTGTAACTAATGGCTCAAGCCTCATCCTCAGGACAAGGGAATAAACAAAGTAAATACACTTACACACCAGGTCAAAATGCCAGCAGAAAGAGCCAGTAGAATACACTACCTTTATCTGATCCTCACTGAGCAAGGTAGCTGGTCGTGGTCTCCAGAGAAGCTGACAGAACCTGTCTTTATTATTTTTCTGAAGTAGACGGCCTTGGAAGGTCCACAACCAATATGCATTGTCCACCTGGAAGAGTAGCGCACCACCTCAGTCAAGGTAAGATATAACATAACACTGCAGTCCTCACTCCAGGTCTGAAGGGGTTTTTTAAAATAAAATCAGCACCAATAGTTGACAGAACCAGGGTGCTTGTTTCTTTAGTGCCTTCCTTGCACAGGTCAAAGTCCTCAACAAAATACTTGCTCCACAGAAGCTTTGCAAGAAGTTATCTTCTGAAGGATCACAGCTTGAAACTAAGCCAGCCCTTCAATGATATTCTTAAGTCTCAGATTCTATACTTGTACAGGAGAGGATTACAGTGCAGCGGCTGGAACCACACAGAAGTAGTGACAGGTGCACTGAATCCTGCTGTTCTCTGTGGATCACAAGGAGATCAAGTTTCAAACCTCTGAAGACAATGAAAATTCAGAAGAACGCCACTTGGTTTAGACTCATGAGCTGCCCTTCCAGAATTCTGGACAACTAGTGAAGCTAATGGCCCGAATAAATACTGATGTTCAGAAATTAATGTGTAAGAGTACAGTGCAGGTTTCAAGTCATATGACCAGTGACAGGTGTCCATTTTGTCTTCCTAACCATAGCTCTTTCCAATACCTCTAAAAAAAGGAAAAACAAAAGCCAAAACACACCAAACCCAAGCCTTAGTACCTTGTGGCTCCACCAAGACACAGAAGTGACAATGTATCTGCCTGTGGGATCCCATTCCACATCTGAAGCTGTATAGTGTTCGGCAATATTCATCATGGTGCAGTCAGATGTATCAACAAAAGCTAAGGCACCGTTCATGCTGCAAAGACAAAACAAGACAGTTTTACGCACTGGCATAGCCTGTTTTATAAAAGTATTTCATAAGCTGCATCTTTACAGCTCCTCACTATGAAGATAAGTTTTCACAGCTACCAAGAAACAGGCTTGTAGCTCTGTGGCTAGAAAGCAACGTGATGAATAAAGCTCAAAATCCAAGAATGAACTTTTGTTCCTACGTTCAGTGACCCTTCACCCGTTTTATTTCTGTTCTCAAAGTCACAGTGAAAACATACTATAGGCAAACCACAGCCCAAGTTTAACAGTCATATGCTGAGACGTATTTAAGTAGTGAAGAAAAAAAAGATTTCTAAGACACATAGTGGCACTTGTCTAAAGAAGTGAAGGCAAATACTGATCAACTGGTTAATAAAAACTTTCACTTGCTCTAATGTGAAACCTTATTGATAACTCTTAACAGCTTTCTCATTCAGAGGTGCTGTCGATAAGGAGGCACAAGGCTGGGACAACAAATGCACCACAAGAGCCATGTGCACGGAGTAAACTGGGTTAGTTCAGAGTTAGTATTTAACTTCAAACAGGTGTTTCTAAATATCCACTTTTCTGTTGGAAAATGTGTTATTTCTTGTGGCAAAAACTGCAGGTAAAAGTTAGAAAGGACTGAGCTACATCAAGAAATGGCATCTCTTTTCTTTTGCAAGGCTTTATCAGGATTATGTTGTAATGCAACATTCGTGGAGATACCAAAGACTTCTTGATGAGACACCCTCATCTTTTTCCCCTCCTCAAATTGTGGTGTTCATGTGCTCACCTTCTGAGGCCAGCCAACACTACAAATTGCCCTTGAGGACTCCAGAATATCGTGTTTGCCTGCTGTTTGTCAAATGTTTCTGGAAAGAAAGAAGACACGTTCAGAAAAAAAACTCAATCCAATGCCATGAATTAGTCAACACCATCCACTCCTCAAAAGACCTTTCTGAACTCTGCAAGCAAGTCCTAACAACAGCTCTTAGGTCTACAGTTCGGAAGACAAAAATGCAGTATAGCACTAGAACATTCAGGGCTAGCAAAGGAAAGAGAAGATCAGAAGACCCTAACACCCAACTTGGGAGTAGATTTTATTGAACACGAGCCAAATCTGTGCTATCACCTCACATGAACTTCCCAAGGCCACATAATGATTCTGGCTTGTAGGCCTTTGAATCTGTCCAGGGTCTGGGAATAAAAGTGAAAACAGTTTATATGTCACCAGAAAGTTAGATTTCTAGAGTACAATATCAGGCATAGCACCTATTGCCGTATTATCCGCCACTAACGGACACTATTTTGAGTTTACTGCATCTACTGCCATGCAAAACACTTAGATCTGCATTTCATCATCATTATAGAATGGCTTAGGTTGGAAGGGACCCTAGAGATCATCTAATCCAACCTCCGTGCCATGGGCAGACGCCTCTCAGCTAGACCAGGTCGCTCAAGGCCTCATCCAACCAGGCCTTGAACACCTCTAGGGAGGGGGTGCCCACAACCTCTCTGGGCAATCTATTCCAGAGTCTCGCCACCCTTGTACTGAAGAACTTCTACCTAAGATTTAGTCTAAACCTACTCTTCTTCAATTTAAAACAGTTTCCCCTTGTCCTGTTGCTGGACACTCTTGTGAAAAGTCCCTCCCCAGCCTTCCTGTAGTTTCCCTTCAGGTTTTGGAAGGCAATTGTAAGGTCACCCCAGCGTCTTCTCTTCTCCAGGCTGAACAATCCCAGTGCCCTCAGCCTATCATAGCAAAGATGCTCCAGCCCCTAGATCATCTTTGTGGATCTCCTCTGGACTCGTTCCAACAGATCTATGTCCCTTTTATGGTGGGGACACCAGAATTGGATGCAGTATTTGAGGTGGGGTCTCATAAGAGCAAAGTAAAGGGAGAGAATCACCTCCCTTGATCTGCTGGCCACACTCCTCCTGATGCATCCCAGGATATGGTTGGCCCTCAGGGCTGCATGAGCGCATTGCTGGCTCATGTTGAGCTTCTCATCAATCAACACCCCCAAGTCCCTCTCTACAGGGCTACTCTCAATCAACTCTGTACTCAGCTTGTAATTGTACCTGGGATTGGCCCAACTCATAGAATCATTCAGGTTGGAGAAGACCTCTAGGATCATCTAGTCCAACCTTCTTCAAACATCTCCCTAACCCCTAGGCCATGTCTCGAAGCGCCACATCTACCCGTTTCAGTCACTTACTTATGAGTTCTATTTTCCCGTTGTTTTTAACATGGTAGAAGGAAACTGAAATTCGTGGGGTTTCTCCATGCAACACAGCAAATTTGCTTCCATTTGGTTCCCAAGCAAAGGCAATGATGCTTTCTGTAACAACAAAAGAGGCATCAAAACTCCATCAAAAGACAATACAAAGCTTTGATTTCAAACAGTTAAAGAAAACCAAGACCCTGAAGAGAAGGAACCCACCAGTTAACAGACTTTGCCATGTAGGCTGTTTCAAAAAACCAGGTTGATAAGGCAAAGGCAGGGAGTTACAGGAAGTGTTTCAGTCAATCACTAGCTCCAAAGTCTACCCTCTTCTACAAAATGTTCATATTACCATCTTTATTAATAACACCTTTTTGGTTCTGTCATTTTTCATGTCAGGTCACAAGCATGAACAGCAAGAAAAGTTTGATTTCTCATTTTCACACAAGACACTCTGCAACATGAATACTGTAGTTCCTATCAAGAGTTGACTTCCTAATTGTAACACGTGTTGACAGGAGCTTCTAAGAAACACACAAGTGTCTACTCAAAAGAAGTTAAAGATCAGAAGTGAGGAGATACTTAGAATTACCTTTCATTTCCACCACATCCACTGGCACCTGTTTCTCTCTCATTCGGAATATTTCAAAGTTGGTCACTACTCCCTGTAAAGGCCAAGATCAGCTCATTGTACAGCACAGAAGCAAAACAGCAAATAATTTTATCGCTAGGCATAGAAGGACAACTACACAATTAGCCTGTCGGGACACGGAATGAGAGACAGAATCAACATTTATTCTTTAATGAGAGCAGACACATACAGTATGCCTCATGACCACATTCTGAGTTTTTCTGTTCTGTTAAAGAATAACTGAAGAATTTTACAAAAATATGTTTCTTTTCAGACTTAGGAAGATGAACAAAGGCAAATAAACATATGGCACATTGTGTAGGATGACCCATGGGTTGTTCAACAACTGTGGAATGGTGAGTAGGAGAAGAAGTGAGGCACACTGCTCTTGTCCAAGATGCCACTGAAGACAAAGTAGATCTTGGATGCAAACATTAAATATGTTTTGCTCTCCATATGCCTCAAGTTCAAATGGAGAAATGAAAAATAGCTTTGACATCACAAAATTTATGCTGTCTGTATTAGAAGACAGTACTGTAAGAAAATGAAATGTCAGCATGAGATAGAACTAAGTTTTATGAATATAATCAAAGTCCACATACCTGTGTGCCCTTGGGGGTCCTGTCTACCTTCACACACAGGTAATCCCCGTTCTTCTGCCAGTGGAGTTTACAATCGACGACATTGAACAAATTCCGCACACGAATTTCTTGTCTAGAAGGCAGCTGCATCAAAGTCACTCTTGCTGGGATGTCTTTGTCCTCAGGCACCCAGAAAGCAATTATGTTACCACCTGGAGACCACGAGAAGTCTCTACAGGAAGAAAGTTAAAAAAATGCCATTTTAATTTTCAGTTAGAGATACTACGAGCAGAAACCATTTTTATCACTGTATCTGAATGTATCATTGATGTATCTTTATAGAGGAACAGACTCACCTTATCCCAGTGATTTTCAAGCTTTTTTTGTCCAACAAACCCATAGACTAAAAGAAAAGAAAGGCAGGAATTTTCAAGTTAGCAACATTTTCGTATTTACACACACACCTCTTATTAGAGCACATAAACTAGAAAATCTTGCACAGTCTTCAGAGATCCGGAACCTCTGCTTTTTATTATGAGCATATGTATACCACAAATAAAATAAGATGCTGTACAGAATTAATGAGTACAGCCGCCTGAAGTATAACGAAAAGCAAAACAGACTGGACTACGCTGCAATATATAGTGCATTTTGGCTGCTCTGGCATTCATCTGCTACTGAGCAGCATCACATAACTGTAATCCTATAATACCCTTATAAAGTTGTACATTGAGCTGTCTAGTTCTTTGAGAAGTCTGGTGTGAAATTTACTGTCAGACTCAACTGAAGTTTTTCACTCAGAAAGAACAATACAAGAGCAAATGGATTTCTCCCCTTTTGAGACCAGCTCTAGAGTATATTATTAAAACATGTCTTTTAAAATAGATGCCATGGGAAAGACTGACACTGTGATGCAATAAGAGTTATGTAAAAAAAAGCAAGAACTTACAGGTGTTTCATAGATGCTGAGGGTATCTGAAGTCATTCGAGCAAAGAATTTACCATCATGACTCCATCTAAGCAAATTAAAAGAAAAAAAAAAGAATATTAGATAGGAACTGACTTTTTATTAAATGAACTCTGGGACTACTTCTCTCTAATTCTGTTTCTCAACCTACTTAAAAATAGGCCAGTGAGCTGAGTTTTCACAGTGGAATCCTCGCTTCTTTTGCCCAGTCAGAATATCCCAGATGATAATAGCCTGAGGGTCATCCTGGGTGTCCATCAAAGGGCTGAAGGTCACTAAATACCTACAAAAGAGAATAATTTTCACTATCAAAACTTCATCTGTCAGTACAAGCAGGCTTTCAGCCAAATAATATTTAAGTACACTGCACTTTCAAACAGCAGTTTCTCTATTGGGATTTTTTGGAGAGGAGGGGAAAAATAAGATTAAGTATGATAAAGGGGGAGAAAGCTTCCAAGACACAGTATTTTCCGGCTGAAAAGACTAGATCTAAGTGCAAGTCTCCCCATATTGATGTTACAAGAGGGGAACTCACCAAATACACTGCTACCTACTACATAGTTTTGCCACGAGAACATCATGCATTTCAAAACAAATACAAATCCATTGACCTCAGCCAACCTGAGCTATAGGTGTGCTGGACTTCTCCATTTAAAGAGAAATCATCTCTCTGTAGCACAATAAAACATAAGCCCTAATCGCTTCCAAATATGCTACTTGAAGACTTGCAAAACAGGGTGCATCTCAGTCCTGAAATAGTTTTAGCCTTCTCTAAAGGGCTCTTTAATGCTGAAGGAGTTCATTTCAGTGCTCAGATTTGGAGGACGCTGTTCAACTGACACTTCTCAGAGAGCAGAAATCGAACACTACAGACATCCCATCCAATAAGAGTTAAAAATATAGTCTTCTCCCTTGGGATAGCAACATCTCTGAGGAAACCTGTCAGTTCAGTTTTGTAGACCAATTATTCCAGATTGTGAAGTAGCTTCCCTAAAGTCAAAGAAAAGTCAAGCAGAGTTTCGCTCATTCTAAGAAGAATTTATGCATGGAAAGCAGGACTTCCAAAGGCAAAGGAGAACAGAAGACCCCAAGCACACAACATTTGAAAACACACCAGTCACAGTGCGTACGTTTCATATTTTTGATCCCTTAGCCCAAAGCAATCTCACACTCCATACCTTTCACAGGGTGAGAAGTCAATAAGCTGCACTCCCTGGTGACTAAACCTCTGAATCTGCTTGAATTTCTCTCCACCCCAAAGCGCGATGCCTCTCTGGTGGAACGTAGCCAAGTAGGTACCTTTTGGGGACCAGCGTACGTAGGTTTCTGTCCACCGCTGGATTTGAAAAAAAGAAGAGTATACACAAAGGCTTAATTTCATGTGGAATTCCTAAAAGTGGAGATCTTAGAATTAGTGATACCTTGGACTAGTTGTGGAGTTTAATCCCATGCACATAACGCACAGTACTTACTCTTCAGGCTGAAAACTGTCAGTTGAGACCTTTTCAGCTTACTGATCACCAAAAACCTTTTCCAGGTACAACCTTTGTATAGTAACAATTAAACCCATCTAACAGGCTTGGGTTTCCTTGTTTTTCAGCCCTGGTAAGAACATACTCTTCTCAGAAGTAAGGATAAGTATTTCAAACTTCTTAACAACACAGCTCTTGCCCTAAGTTAGGGAGGTTTCAGCAATATGGGCCACAGCCAGTGACCGTGGCGATGAGTTACTCGTCATCCCAGAGCCAACTTCCTTCTACTGTAAAGTGGAATGGTTATTAAAGAAAATGCTTCTGGGTCCCAACAGTTCTCTGCAAGTCAACTCCTGCAGCAGACAGACAACCAGCTTTTCCTTCTATATGCTGTTACCAAACTTGCTAGTCCTCTTTAGCACCTCTGCAGTCAGCTAAAAGCAGCATACTTAAGCACATACTCAGCTCTAATGAACAGTGCTCCTCAAACTTTGACGTTGCATTTTCAGCTCTTTCTGAATCACCCATAATATAAAGATGAAGGAAACTACCAGGCACTATGGACCAGTTTAAAAAACAAAAAAAGCATACCACAGACATGGTAACACCATATTCGTTTTACCTAAACAGCTAAGTCTAATTCTAATTCTACAGGATGCAATTTCACCACTCCTCTTCCAAAGGAAGAAAAAAATATTCCAGCAGTAGGGGGAGGGGGAAAAGGCCTTTTTTTTTTTTAAAGTGAGAAACCTGAGATGTCATAAAATGAAGGAGACTGCCAGTGTATCTGCAATGTACAGGACTTCCAGGACACTCACTGCTCTGTCTTCAATTTGAACAGGTTCCTTGATATCATTCCAAAAAATGGAGGTCCGGTCCCCTGACTCAAAGATCACACTGTATTGATCCCTACAGTCGGGATCTTCCAACCAGTATCGGAGATTCCCCTAGGAAAAAAGGAAGCAGAAAGATTGTTAGTGAGTCAGAGGCCAAGATGACGAGTTCCCCAAATCAGTATCTACCTGGCAGGTGGAAGTCACTCTTACACAGAGCGTGCTATGTTGGAGTTTTACCATTGCAAACAAGGTTTTAAAGTGAAATTAAATAACTCAAACTACTGGTTACTGGACACCAAGAGAACAGGTCATAAGAAGGTGGACCTTCAAGGTCATTTGATGATGTTTAACACTTCTTGCCTAAAATAACTTAAAGGGGTGGCTGTTTTTTTGTGTGTTTGGGGGTTTTTTTTCTGCTTTGTTTTTTTAAAAAAATCCCAAACCAACAACTATGCCTTCCTCCACAGGACTTCTTACAAAGCTAATGGTAACAAACACAGAAGTTTGCCTCAAACGTTTAAAAATACAAGAAGATGCTTTCAAAATTTTATTTTTAAATGACTTCTTCAAAATCAACCCTCTTAACTTTTACCCCCTGTGGAACTACTAAGGAGAACCTCTAAGTTCTTCCTGTTGCTTCATGACAGTGAGAATGAAGGAGCAAGCAATTACTACTACTACTTATAACAACACTAAACACAATTTCTA
>JAVSBS010008708.1:9157-21421 GCA_033124195.1 Coracias cyanogaster
TGTGAATTTTGATCATGACAAGTAACTACAAAATTCTTTTTATTTAATCTTTTTGTTTATAGAATATGTTTTTGTTCTGTAGATCAGTTTTCAGTCATAGTACTAAACAAGATGTTGTTGCAGAGGCTGAAGTTTGTTTTCTTTTCATTTTTTACTTTCTAGTTGACTGGTATTATTACATTTTTCCTTGAAGCAAGGCTTCATGTTTGTTGATTCTATTTTTCATTTAAAAATTTGAAGAGCTCTATTTCAAGATTTTGTGCACTTGGTGATAAAAATAGCAGAAGTGCTCACACAGAATTTCTATTTGCAGTCTCTAGGCAGTGTAACACATGAATCCAGATTTAAATCAATACAGCAAGTAACCTAAAAGACATACAGTTTGGGGGCTACATCAGAAAGATGATGTTAATAAAATGTCCAGTGCCTCATTCAGAATTTTAAATGATACTATGTTACACAAAAAGGTGTGAGATCTGAAATGAAGGGGAATGTAGACAGGAAAAGGTGTCTGAAGTGCACGGGAGTAAAATGCAGGTTGTAGGCACAAAGCATCCAGAGTGAACTGAACAACAGCCATATGGCAGTTTGCCATCCTTTCTATAAAAGGCATCCTTTTAGCACTGCTGCTCAGAAAAGTAATTTACAGACTGCGGATGAAATGAGGAAATGATAAGGAATGAAACAATACAAACAAATCCAAATTTTAATTTAATCAGCCTTTCCTTATTGTACTGTAACACCCTGGATAATGGAAGGTAGAGTGGTAAAAAAAATATGCTGTAACAACAGCATGTTTACCTCTTAAATTGCTCTGCTTAATGATACTAAGAAAAAATCATCAGAGCAAGAATTTGAAGCTGAGAACTTGAGCAGGTAAAAGCTGATAATGAGAATAGCTTTGTTACATATACTGTTCCAGTTATTTGACTAAAGTGGTTTTTATAAAGCTCGGCTAAAAGGGCCAATTAGTAAATATTGTGAAGACTTCCTTAATGGAAGGACTAGAAAAATGCTGTATAAAATAGATTTTGAAAGTAGGAGAAGTAACATGATCTTTCCTGTTCAGAGTTGTTCCAGATACCATCCTGCTTGTGTAAAGATCTTTATAACAGCATCAACCCCTTCTGAATCCCTGCGATGCAGGTGTAAAATGTGTTTTTATGAATAGTGAGAGTCTCTTAATGGTATAACTTTTTAGCAGACATGTCTATTGTAAAACATACCAGACAGGAAGAAGAGAAATCTTTGCCCAACACTGGAAAGAAAACATTCCTTGCAAAGCCTCAGTATAGACTATAAATAAAAGATGTACAGAATCCACAGTCTTGGGATGAATACAAGCTGGAACCAAGTGTAAACATTCAGACTCCCTAGCCTGAGAGCACAGGCTGAAAGGTTTGGAGTGTTTTCCCATTCTGATTTTGATGATAGTTTTGTAATGCTAGTGTGAAAAATAAAACCCATTGACATGAGCTATACAGCATTTGTAACTGTTGCAGGTTATGAATTAACTTGAGTTCAAATTGTCCATGACAACATTGTTGTGGCCTTTTTTTGGATGACCCCAAAAATGAATATGTACTGTCACTGCACTGACCTGGGCCTTCTAATTTGTTTCCCATTACTTTTACCACTGAACTTGTTCCTTTTTGGATCCTCTCTGAAGCTGTAACACTTCTTGTCATTGATGCTTAAGGAACTCCATTGTTAGATCAGTAGCTGTCTTTGGTTAAAAAGTGCAGACTAATGCCACAAGACCTTTAAATAGGCGTGGATCAAGAAATGTTTAAGTTTTGCTTTGTAACATTTTGCAAATTAATGTCCACAAGCTAGTATGTTTAAACACTCTTCCTAAGTTAACAATGGTTAAGAGCTTTAATGACAAAAACTGTGTCTAGTGGAGAGCTGGGATTGTCCTGAAATTTCTTGTTCTCTTCCAAAACAAGGTTTGTGATACTCATCATGCAGTCAGAAAAAATAAAGATATGTACTATAGGCATACGTTAACATTTTCCTAAAGCTTTGAACACAATGTTTTCAACCATTCTAATAAAATCTTACTTTCATCATGAATAAGTTTTGAAAAATGTAGGTTCTCAATAATAGATGTTACTCAACATGCAAGGGACATGTTTATTTATTTAAGGTTTGCCTAATTTCTATGGAAATTGAGGAGTTAAGATCTGGTACCTTCATAGATCTGCTTAAGACAGTCTCTTTAGTACTAGACCCAATAATAATGTTATCTTTAGGTCTCTTTATTTTTTGCCCTGTTTTTAATGCATAGTGCTTTCTCTTTCCAGCCATTTCGTTCAATACCTTTGAGTAATGTTCAGGCATCTTTCTCTAAAAGCCACCTTTTAGCTGGTAATTTATCTGTCTCTATCGGTTTTTAGTAGGTACTCAAAACATGAGAAACTCTGATCAAGCCTTCACCACTACATTATTTAAGCATTTGTGAGGTAATTTAAATATAGAGTTAACAGGCTTCCTTCCTTCCTGTTGCCTCAACCTACAGGAGATATTATTTAATGGCTAATGCATGTATAAAAAATAGGTTGAAAGTAGATAGATGGTTATTTATTCTTAGATACTACTGACTTCAATTCTTAGTAAAAAATTTTCTGCAGTTTTTGTCTGTATGTCTCCCTTGCTAATCTGTCAGTTTTGTCCTTTTACTGGAAAGTAGCTGCTGCTGGCAGTTGAGGTGGGAGTAGACATAGATTCATTTCTGTTATCTGCCTTGCAAAAATAAGTAAGTTGTTCTTCTGGTTTTGCTGTCTTAGGAACACCAATAAAATGGAGTCACTGTGCGCCAAAATTTGCTGTCTATCTGGAATATATTGTCATGGGAACATGGCTAGTCTGTAATTATTTCAGTTATGGCCTCAAAAAATTGAAATAAGAGGAGAAACAATGTCATGCTTTCTCTAGGTCCATCCTTCAAATCATTGCCTTCAGCACAGATGCAGGCTTTGGGATGTATTAGGAAACTGGGAAGTCTTGGGATCTTGGGAAGTCTTAATCAAAGAACAGTTTGAGCATGTGAGAGAAAGGTATGCTTTCCATGCAGACATGTAGGTGTTTGTCCCCTGACTCTGTTTTTGGGGAATTTTGGGTGTGTGGCACAGGCTGTAAGGTTTCTTAACGTGAGCTTCTGTCAATACTGCTAGAGACCTGATTTTCATGCTGCTGTCAAATTGGATGTCATCGATCCACTTCCACCGAAGAGAGGGTTTTCCTGGGGAGGATATAGGAAGCACAAGAGTAAAGCAATGAGTTGCAACCTACTTCTTCCATCTCAGCTATCTTTTTTATTGTTAAAGGATCTTTCTCATGCACTAGATTTTAAAAAAGGCAAACTAGCAGTAGTAAAAGACAGTAAAAGCATTTCTGTTTTTCATCTTTTGTTGCTGTTAGGAGTGTATCAAGTGTTTTGTTTTCCTTCTTTTGCTTTTTGCAATATGCATAATTAAGAAGGTTGCTTGACCCGTTATTTATACAGAAGCTCAATCAGCGGCTAACACCCATTTCCATTGTTTTGAGATAAAAGCATATTTGCAGTTCTGCTTGACAGTAATAGAAGCTAAATGACAGCAATGTGTGTGATCACACTTCTCAACCAAAAGGAGTCAGATTGATGCTTACAATTCTGGCATGACACTCACTGTCTTTATAGCTGTAACACCAGACGATATAAGACTATATGGGACTGAGTTAAGTAAGGTGCATGTAAAGGCCTTTCAGAAGAAGAGGCAAATTCTCTTGGATCCAGGCCATTGTAGTGGTCTTGGTATCAGTCTGTACCTCATTGGGTGCTTACTGGAACATACTTTTTTATGTTAGAAAAATATTTTTACGTCTTACTGTTGAAGAATCCTGCCACTATAGCATTTGAATCCTTGACAAAATCAAAACAAAGCATGCAAATGAGCTTCAAAAATAAATGTCCTCAGACCCTACAGGTTAAGGAGCCCGTTTATGTTTCTCCCTAATAAAGCAGACTGTTTGTTACCTCTTCTGACTTGGAGGTGACAGACCAAGGTGATAGACCCCCTTTTTGGGGTGTTGGCCTGTGGTCCCCGCTCTTGGGTGGGAGCTGACCTGACAGGCAGTGTGAAAGACCCCCCGCCAGCAGCTGGGCACTGTCAGGGGCTTTTGCCACTGGTATGGGGTAATTCAGCCACTGAGCAAAAATATTTCTGTTCTTCTCAGGTGCCTAGAGTTTTCTGTACTTTCTAAGATGCGTTTTACTTCTGAGGAAGGAGTTACCCTTTGTGGCTGTGGTGGGAGTCGGTATGTGGCAATCCAGTGTCTCACCTTCAGGAGCTATTGCAAGCTCCTCTTCAGTGGATTTTTTTTTTTTTTTTTAAGTTTTGATATTTTATTTGCTGAAACTGTTATGCAGTTGCTTGTGAAAAACTAATAAAACTGACTACGCAGCACTGAATATACAAACTGGCACATGCCGCTGTTGTTTCTTTAAGTTGTAGTGTAAAAATCATAGTGTGAAGTTATTCCAGCACTCTGGTTGGTGTATGTTCAGTTCAGTTAGGGTAAAAAAACCCATGTCTTATGGTCTGAAAGAGCCAGTTGGTGTATGACATGGAGTGTGTATCATACTCATGCAACATTTAGTTTTGTTCAGGAAGCATATTACTAAAGGTATGTTAGAGCATTCAAACAGGGACAGCACGTGAGTGCCCAGTTTGGACCCATCTAATGCTGATGTTCAGAACTGCCTAGTAGCAATGAGCTGGCTGGCAGGCCAAACAAGACAGACTAATACTGAATTTATGTGATATTCCCTTCATGGTAGATAGTAGTTCAGTATCAACTGATAATTTTCATAAATTAGTAGGAACTTCTTTCCTTTGAGGCTTTCTTCATCATTAAATTTAAGTGAAACTGTTCAGCAAGTTCAGAAGCTGGTAAGAACAAGCAGATGGATAATCATAGAATAGAATCATAGAATCATTAAGATTGGAAAAGACCTCTAAGATCGAGTCCAGCCGTCAACCCAACACTACCATAACCACAAAACTGTGTCCTGAAGTGCCATGTCTACATGTTTTTTGAACACCTCCAGGGATGGTGATTCCACCACTTCCCTGGGCAGCCTGTTCCAATGTCTGATAACACTTTCAGTAAATAATTTCTTCCTAATATCCAATCTAAACCTCCCCTGACCCAACTTGAGGCCATTTCCTCTCATCCTATGGCTAGTTACTTGGGAGAAGAGACCAACACCTGCCTCTCTACAACCTCCTTTCAGGCAGTTGTAGAGAGCAATAAGGTCTCCCCTCAGCCTTCTCTTCTCCAGACTAAACAGTTCCAGTTCCCTCAGCCGTTTCTCATAAGACATGTTCTGTAGACCCCTCACCAGCTTGGTTGCACTTCTCTGCACCCACTCTAGCACCTCAACATCCGTCTTATCTTGTGGCGCCCAAACCTGGACACAGTACTCAAGTTGCGACCTCAGCAGTGCTGAGTACAGGGGTACAATCACTTCCCTACTCCTGCTGATCACACCATTTTCTGATACAGGCCAGGATGCTGTTGGCCTTCTTGGCCACCTGAGCACACTGCTGGCTCATGTTCAGCTGGCTGTCCACCAGCACCCCCAGGTCGTTTTCTGCTAGGCAGCTTTCCAGCCACACTTCCCCAAGCCTGTAGTGTTGCCTGGGGTTGTAGTGGTATAAAATTTTCTGTGAACCAAGGCAAAAGAAACCAAGCAGGAAGCTGTTTTCTTGATATGACGTAGTTATTACTGACAGTAATTAATAGCAACAGAGCATGCAATAGCCCTTATTAATTGCCTTTTTTTTAGGAGTTGGTATATCACTTGCAAAATGAAATTACTATTGCTTGCTTCTGGTGTTTGAATGTTTTGTGTTGAAACTAGTTTCAGGTCAGGTTCTGAGGAAGCATACTCTTTTTTCCTAAGGATCAAGAATATAAACATAATTGCTGTTACACTTATGGCAGCTACGTGTGGCTGTAGCCCACACTTGGAAAGTAATGGGAGTCTGCTTATTGCAGAAAAGTATTTCTTTTCTTTGATTTGTTTTGTTTTCATCTGGAAAATGTACAAAGGTCAGAATATAAACACATGTGCTGTTTTAAAAATTTAAAGGCAGAGCCAAGAAGATTTACGCATTAATTCCGGAAACTCTACTTGATATTTACTTCTGGCTAGGAACTGACATTGTTTAACTTGTGTTCTGCGTTCCAGGACGAAACAGTTTATAGAGCTGTAGAACTACCCCTTTTTATGTGAAAGGATGAATTTAGCTTTTGTCTCAATGTCAGAGTTTTTTATGGAGTACATTTTAGGTAGTAAAGTTTGTTTTCTCTATAAAACTAGTCTCGTACTTTTTCTTGCACAAATTGCGTATTAGAGATTCAATATTTGCAGTGTTTTCTAAAGACAACTTCTCTTAGTGTAGGTTATGTCTGACATAGGGTTCTGTGTTTATATAGTGAGGAATCAAATACATATAATTGATTGTCCTTTACAGAGTGGAAGGAAAGTTGAAGTTTTGTAGTTAGTAATTGGGAAGTCACACAAATTCTAGTTAGGCTGTGAGATTAAACTCACCACTGGGTGTAAAACTGTCACATTTTTCTGTTTCTATCAAAAGGAATTTTAATCATAGTTCTTAGTTTTAAAAATTTATTTTTGGTGATCAGTAATTTTGATTAATAAGATAATATTTTTTTATTATTACTGTTATTATCTGATTGCTGTTTTCTATAAGTCAAATCCTACATATTTTGATTTCTAAGTAACCTCTTATTTTAATAGCAAAAAAGGGGAATTTGTCTCTGGAGCTGTGAAACAAATGAAGGAGGCATGTTAATCAGAATTATTGGCGTATCTGTAAAACTGGATAGCATCCATCTGTAATACTTCTAGAAATTTTAAGGTCATGATACAGCAACACCTACAGGGCCTATGAAACTATATGCTTTAGAAAGTAGATACATGTCTGTTTTTATAGTCTGGCCTGATGAAGCTCTTATGGTCTGTCAAGTTAGTGATAAACACATTTTTAAATGAGTGTATGTGGTGGAGTGTAGTAACTGAAGGCAACTTTTCCCATATACTACCAGTTGTAAGAGGTACTTAAAAACTGTGCAAAATTGTGGGTTTGGATGTAATCCATAAGACAAAGGAATTTAGAGTGAAAACTAAAGTTTGGTCTTTTCTAATGTCATCCCTTGATAATCCTCATTTAAGGAAGAGGAATGATCCCACAATTAAAAATAGGGCTCTAACAGTTAAGACAAACTGGGTTAAATCTACATGTGTGTCACAGAGTTGTTGTGTGCCTTTGAGCAGTTTGCACTGTGCACCTGACCACAGGCTATAACTTGGTAAAATGGAATACTTGCCACCCTCATCTTTCAGAAACCTTGTAGCAATATGTATGTGAAGGGTTGTGAAGAGGTCACATAGCATTGTTTGCCTGCCATACTTTAAAAAACCTCTAGTATCTAGAGTACAGGGCCTAGCTGATACTAGAGCTTAAGAAATTTTTGCCTAATGCATCATTTTTTCTGTCAAAATGTGGAAAATAATGGATTTATCTTTCACTGAAATGTGCAGGAATACCTGAATAATAGGCAATCTCTTATAAGCAGAAGAAACTTATATGGCCTATTTAGGCTACAAAAGTTGCCTATAAAAGGAGTACCAAAACTGAGAAAGCTTTAGTGAATGTTGCCGTTGTCCTTCATAGATTATGTTTGGTCCAGTTTACCTTCTTCCAGATTTTATCATAGAAGAGTGCTGGTAAGGTTGTTGTTGATAACTATAATATTGTGCTCTAATGAAGAGAAGAGCATATTCCCAAATGGGCATGAGCTCATCTAGGGGAGTGTGGGGGCAGAGCCACAGGGCAGGCTGGGGATGGAAACTTTCTGTGGGCCCGAGCGAGTTGGAGGCAGCAGGAAGAGGCAAAGCTGTTTGTCTGGCCAGCGGCTGCCTCAGAAGAGTTCGGCTGTTGCAGGGAGTGGAACATGCTGGAGACAGCCTTGGATAACTGCATCCCTAACAGCCAGTCCTTCTCAACCGGAGCAGACCACCACAAGCACAGCCTCATATGAAACGAATGCAGAACTGTCTTGTCAGTACACTGAAGAGTCTGCACTGCTTGATATTCCTAACTCCTACTGTCATTTACCAAATTGTTTATACAAAAGACAGTTTGTGGTTATTAGTATGGACTCTTGTCATATAACCATTACAGAATCCTGCATTAAACCATGTGCTCCTCTGGTCACGTTTAACACGAAGCTCACATAAAGACCCAGCCTATAAAGAGTGAATAAATGTTTGTCTTGTGTCAGTGTTTTTAAAAACAAAAAGTTGTTCTTGTTTGTATTTTTTTTTTTAAATCCACTAGTAGATCAAAAAGTAGAATGCAATTAGTTTTTCTTGTCCAAAATAATTTAAAAAAGAGTAATCAGCAGGAGTACTCCTGATCTTCACTTCTAGTAACCTAGTATGGGTGATGAAAATGATTAGAAGAAATTAAAAGAAATGTTTATCCTAAGTTTATTAAGTTGACTATCCATTAATTTCAGAAATTTTCTGAGGCAGTCTACTTTTTTTTTAATTTTTTGAGAAAGCAAGGAAGAAATGGTAGAAATTTGTAATTAATTTATAGAAATAGATTTTTTAAATTATTATTTCTGCTGAGGGTATGTTATAAAGCATGCATGTTCCAGTAAGTTGGAAAAGAAACTCTAGCCTTTATGGACACTTGAATATCCAGACCACTAGGTCAGAGTCAGGAGTCTTATCTGCCTTTTAGCATGCTTGCGTGCACATTGACTTGGCTCCAAGGGAAGAACTTTCAGTGCTTGCCCTTGGAATATGTCATGGTCTGAGGAATAGGGCTTTTTTTTTTTTTTGGAGGTGTGTGTTTCTAGCCTGACATGTAACCAGTCAAGCAGACTCATCCCTTAATTTTTGTTTCTGCCTTCCTGCTGCACTTTTGACCTTTTCTGTTTACCTGCTCTGAAAGAAGTAGAATTTCTTGAAAGGCAGTGTAACTTGAGGGAGGACACTAGACAGGACAAGGAGCACTTCATCAGACACAGAGTTTCTGTTCTGTCCTCAAAGCAGAGAGTCTGAGCAAGACTCCAGATCTCCATCTGCATCTGTTGTTCTGCCTTTATTCTGTCTCTGTATGCTTCCCTGTTCAGTACCCAAATCTCAAATTATCTGCCCTGGTAGGTAACTGTAAGTAGACAGCCTGAAAAAGTATGTCATGCTTGTTGGATGGATCAAGAGGAAAATGGATCTTTAGATCATGACCACATAGATTTGTTATGATTAGTTTTAGCTGTAATTCAGGTAATGGTGTCATTATCCAATGTAATTTTGCTAGGGAATCCAAAATGGGAGCACAGTAATCTATTTTTTTTCTAAAGCCCTGTGGTGGAAGACCATTATTTTATGCCAAGGGTTATTTCATTGCCTGATGACTAATCAGCCCATTGGAGAGTTTTGTTATCAAGAGTCATGGAAAGTTGGCCCCTGGTAGGAATCTCACAGATAGTTACTGAAGGAAGTCAGGACAACATTCTCAGGCTTCACTAGTAGGCAACAGAATGAAATGGGAGTGAAAGTGACTGTGATGCTGAAGTTTACTTACAACAGATGCAAGTTTTCAAATGCTGCCCAAACTATTGAGCAAAGTGGAATAGCACTAAAAAATCCACTACTCACCATTATTTCACAAGTAATGGAGCTATAAGACATGATGGGATTTGTTGTACATCATTTCACAGAATGCTTTTACTGCTGCTGCAGTGTAGGAAGAAAGCAAATGACAGAAGATAGATCTTTGTATTTGTACTTTGACCACCCCTTTTCTTGGGCAGTGTTTTTCAGGTGCTCCCAGTAAGCTCTGATCCACACTAATACAAAAGAAGGTACTGAAGTAAGTTGATATCTGCAGCTTCCTTTGCTGCTCCTCACCTGTCTTGCACAAGTCAATTGATTCAGGACAGAAACGACATATCCTATTAACCTGTCTATAAGGTCTTTTCACACTGTGAGATCTCTTGGACCTCTCCATTCTCTTCAGGAATGTTGTTTGGTCTCAAAGGCTCCATAAATGAGACGCAGCTACTGACTCAGTAAGAGGCAGTTTGAGAATAAAGACAGATTTATAAAGGGGCTCAAGTGACAACATTTGGTATCATTATGCACATATTTTAGCTTTGGGGCACAAAAATCTCCAAGTTAGGCAAGTGAACTCTCTATTCATTCTGTGTACATATTCTGTGTAGTCTAGGCTATAATCCTGGAATGTCCTGAGGAAGTTCTGAGTTGTTACCATGGAAGAGAAAAACAGTTTGAGATGAGTGCAGGCCTGGAAAAAGAACCTAAACAAAGGCATTTTACCATATATACACTATGCTATTTGAGGTCATTTGTGTCTTGGCACTGGGACAGTAACGTGCAGCAGGGTGGGTCTGTGTTTGATCATGGTCATACAAATACCAACACAGTTCACAGAATCACAGAATTGCCTAGATTGGAAAAGACCTTTAGGATCATCAAGTCCCATCATTAACCTAACACTGACAAGTCCTCAACTAAACCATATCCGTAAACACTACATCTATATGTCTTTTAAACACCTCCAGGGATGGTGACTCCACCACTGCCCTGGGCAACCTGTTCCAATGCCTGATAACCCTTTCAGTAGAGAAATTCTTCCTAATATCCAGCCTAAACTTCCCTTGGCACAACTTGTGGCCTTTTCCTCTTGTCCTATCACTTGTTACTTCATTGAACAGACTGATCCTCATCTCTCTACAACCTCCATTCCAATAGTTGTAGAGAGCGATAAGGTCTCCCTAAGCTTCCTTTTCTTCAGGCTAAACAACCCCAGTTCCCTCAGCTACTCCTCATAAGGCACATACTCTAGACCCCTCACCAGCTTTGTTGCCCTTCTTTGGACATGTTCTAGTGCCTCAATATGCTTCCTGTGATGAAGGGCCCAAAAGTGAATGCAGTACTCAAGATGTGGCCTCACCAGTGTCAAGTACAAGGGTAAAATCACTTTCCTGGTCCTGCTGGCTGCACTATTCCTTATATAAGCCAGGATGTCATTCGCCTTCTTGGCCACCTGGACACACTGCTGGCTCATGTTCAGCTGGCTGTCAGTCAACACCACCAGGTCCCTTTCTACTGAGCAGCTTTCCAGCCACTCTTCCCCAGGCCTGTAGCATTGCATGGGATTGTTGTAGCCCAAATGCGGAACTCAGCACTTGGGCCTTGTTGAAGCCCATATGATTGGCCTCAGCTCATCAATCCAGTCTGTCCAGGTCCCTCTGAAGAGCCTTCCTACCCTTAAGCAGATCAACACACCCAGCCAACTTGGTGTCATCTGCAAACTTACTGAGGGTGCTCTCAGTCTTCTCATCAAGATCATTGATACAGATATTAAACAGGAGTAGCCCCAGCACTGACCCCTGGGGAACACCACTTGTAACAAGTTGTATCAAGACTGAGTACAAGATGGAAACTGTGCTGTGCAACATATGCTGTGAGGTACAACACATTTTGTATGCTTGCATTTGTGAGAAGAGGGGTAGCTGACAATGGGGTATCATGTTTCGACACTGAGAGTTAGCTATTAAAGGGAAAATTTCAGGATCATGATGATCATGGAGATAAGGTCCATGCTCTGTTTGCCTTTTGTTGGATGTAGCTAGCTGTCAGGAGGGTACAAGGGAGAGTGCTACCTGGTCACTTGGAAAGTTGTCATCCCTATTTGCCACCATTCTTCACATGCCCAGTTTAGGGGAAATTGACAGCCAGATGTGCAATGTGAGAGGTGCTGTTTGCAGAATCCTCAGCCTGTATCCTTCTGGGTAACAGAAACACATCAGATAATGGGCTTTGCTTACCTAAGTTTCTGCAGCTCTTTTTGGCATTGTTGACAGGATGATATGTCTATGTCATGCTCCTTTGTGTGGTTCTTTGTCAGTAGGGAGAAAAATAATTTATTTTATTGCAAGTCATGGTAGCTCATTGTGTGGTGGGTTAACCTTGGCTGAGTGCCAGGTGCCCACCAAGCCTCTCTATCACCCCCCCTTTTCTTCCCCTCCTTAGCAGAGCAAAAAAACGAAAGGGGAGGAAAATAGGATGAGAAACAAAAGTAGTTTAATAATAATAATAATAGAAGCAAAGCTAAGCAAATCCGCGCGCGGAAGCAAAGGAAAACAAAGTTA